>WYDI02139441.1:472793-561502 GCA_009867235.2 Psittacus erithacus | reverse complement strand
TTCCTGTACAAAGTATACAACAACTTACATTCATCCACACCATTATTCTCTAACTAGATCTTAGGACAAGGTGCTTTTGGGGAAAATAAATAAATACATAAAACTAACTGTGACTCAATTTTTCAATATATAAATAAGCAGAATTAGCCACCAAGAGATTCCTTTCCAATACTCTGCTTAAAAGAATCTACCACGTTTAAATATAAGTACAGTTTTAACTGGTACATACCTTGGAAGCTGAGCTTTAACTTGCTTTTGACACAAGTTGTGGTATCTTTCCACTTTCAGAAATCCCTGATTTAACATCCTCTGGCAAACCAGGTCCATTCGCTTGCAAACCTGGATTTAAGTAAAAAGAAAATCTTCATGCTCAACTGAGGCCACAAGTCACTTTTACTATTACCTTATCCATACTTGCTGTGTGGTAAAAGATTCTCTTATTGTTTTTTCTACATTTCAAGAAGCAGAGACTGTAGTTAAGCTTAAGGCATCACCATCTCTAAAAAGGCTCTCTAACAAGGATACTCCAAAAAAAGGGCAGCTATGTTCCATGCAGTTCACAATCTCTGATATCATTATCTCCTGATATTGCTTAAGAAGAGACAGGAGGCTGGATACCACCCATATATAAGCAGATACAATTTTAATGGAAGTTGCAAATGCCTGTGCCTGGCTTTTAACATTGTCTCCAGAGTGATTCTGGTAAATCAAGTTAATGTTTTGTAGTCTCAAAAAGAAGCTTTTTAAAGCAAGAAATCATGATGGGTTTCCTTCAGCGTTTAAGGCTTATGTTTTTGAAGATAGCCACAATTAAATTTAAATACCTATGCAACACACTGCATGTGAAACAAGATTCCTTTGTGTATAATGTATTTTCTTCTCTGTTTAACAGATTCCTTTATTTACCATGTTGGGTACCAATATGCCTCAGTTTTTTTCAACAGATGCAGTCAGAAAGGATATTAATAGCTGTAACAAAAAAAAGGGCAATAAACTGCTACATTTAAACCTTCGCCATGTAACCAGTTATGAGACAAAGCCAACTCATACAAAAGTTCAAAGTAATTGCAACTCAAGTCTTAAGATGAGTGAGGTTAGTGAACCAACTGCCATTTGAAATTGTTTCTACGGAGTTTCTTTGTGGTTTTGGTTTTGGGTTGGTTTTTACTGAAGTGCACAACTCCCACAGTGACCCCACTTTCTAATGGATTAGCTTTGGCTTAAACACTCCATAAACTACTCACTTTGTAATTTTAAAGTTTATATACGTTTATAGCTCAAGGTATAAACACAGAAAGACAGAGATTAGGACATCCATTTCTTTCCTTGAGGAAGAAGATTCTCACTTCTCCCAGAAAAGTCTACAATTATTTTCTGTCTATATGGAAGGCACTACTGAAAGTTCTGCTTTCAGTAAGTCTTCTAGTCACAGCTAGTATAAGGTCTGGGAGTAAGAGCTGACCTTTAAGCAATTGCTGTCAATCTGTCTGTGCTCCTTTGTCTTAGACCTTCCTTGTTAACAGCCAAAGGAGAAGAATGAGACAGGCTAACTACAGAGGCACAGTCTCAGCACTCTCCCCCAAATTCACTGAATCAGCTAAAGCATCTCCAGAGTATACACAATAATGCTGGCCCTTCAACTAGAGAAAGAAGGAAATTGTCATGTTCCTTCTGAGGTATTAGCTGCATTAGGCATGCTTTGACCTGTTACCATTTTGAGTACAAGACTTCACAGCATACTTGTAGTTCTAATGCTGTCGAACCCCTGAATCAGACACTAGCACCCACACAGAGGCTATGTTAGCTATGCAACTGTTCAGCACAAAAGAGAAAACAATCCTCGATACATTATTAACTACAAATTCTGAGGCACCAGTGGTTTTAACCATGTGCACACTGACATCTGGCGGCAGAAAGGACCTTCCCATGTGCTGAAGGCCTCCCACATAGAATCATAGAATAGTTAGGGCTGGAAAGGATCTTAAGATCATCTAGTTCCAACCCCCCTGCCATGGGCAGGAACACATCCAAGACATCAAGTCCCAGTGGGTAATACGAAATGCACTAGATTTTCAAACACTGGATATTTTTAATCTTCTTAATGATGTGTAATGCAAGCAAATGGCTAATTCTTTGCTCCCATTTCTGGACATTACCCATATTTGTGTCTGTAATCAGTCTAGAAGCCAAACACTAAACAGGTAGCAGGTACCACCAGAAACTGTTTGCAATTTATTTTATCAATTGTCTTTTAATTCTCAGCTGGTACATGGTTCATCATTTGAACTATACAGCATCTACATCTCTAGGAACAATATACCTCTTTTAGTAAACAAACTGAACTGACACAATCTACTGGGCGACTGCTACCAGCTTCCCTTCCCCTACGCATGTATTACTTCTTCCAAGCTTCACTTGGGATCAAAACAGAGATGAAAATATCCTAATGTATTTAGATTCAATGTATGTTTTTCTCCTTAGAGGCTACACACAGTGCTTCATAATGCCTTTCTAGGGTAAAATGTAAGTGACAAAATGTTGATGACTTCAGCAAGAAGCTTTAAAACAGAAATGCTCGTAAATGCAGATTTACAGCAACTAAGGGAAGATGAAATTCATGCTGTCCAAAGGCTGTGAGTCCTTATTTGTGCTCTGCAGAAAAGCACAAGTTTTCTGAAGAATCTAAGATACTTCTGACATGTGTCAGAATCCATAACCTTCTCCTCAGAGTGTTCATGGAAAGAGTTTGTAGACTGGTTTTAATCATGCTTGCTGTAGTAATAGCCTCAATGGAAGTATATTTCCAAGCTCAGACATGTGAGTGGAATAAAAATTGAATATAGAAATATCATTATTACCCACTCAGGTAAAAATTCCAGAGCTTCTTTAAGTCCTTAAAAAAATCCCAGTAAAAGGAGCCTTCAAAAGCTGGAATACAGCTGGCTTCCATACCAGCGTACTAGGCTGCAGCTCGTCTAGAACATCACAGCTTCAGACATCAGGATCTTCTGGGTTTTCTGTGTTTCTCTTACGATAACATATCAGGGGAAGTAGATTAAGTACATACTCAAAAGGATGAAAGCAAAATGCCACTGCTTTTCCCCTCGTTCACTTTCTCTGAACAAATTTTGGTAACTCAAGAACTGCATCATTTCAGACAAGGCTGCATTTTGAATACCTATTGTTCAGTCTCCATTAATTTAGATCTACTTCACTGCTTAACCAGTAGTGCTTAATTTGTATTTTTAAATGCAGCAACACCAGGAAGAGCAGAAAGCATTAGGCTCAGGAAAGCAAGTGCTCCTTTGCACAATGAGGGGCCCATGGTCTTGCCTTGCCTGACAGCAATCAGCAGCAGGAAATGTTCTTTGCCTTGGCCTTTGGGAACAGAAAAAGGCTTATAGATCTTAAGCCTTAGATTATGCTCCTCATCATGATCCCCATAAACAATAAATGTTCCTATCTCTGTTTTCATCAGAAAATGTTCCAATGTTCTGTCCTTCCATCCAGTCAACTCCTTAGTCTGTTTTCTGGTACACATTCCAGATCTAACACCAGTTCAATTTAATGATTATTTTTCTTTTATCAGAGAGCTACAGTGCTCTAGAAAAAGACAGAGATTAGGACATCCATTTCCTTCCATGCTGGGATACAGAGAATGCATCCAAGTGATCACTTCAGGGAATCCACATTTTGCGCCTACAAGTTTGAAGAAACTTCGTTTAGGCTGATTGCTGTCCTGGATTGTATCTTCCTACCTTCCTCAAGCTGCTTTATCTCAAGGATTACCACATTCTAAGGGTTAATGAGGCAGCTTTTGGACACATTTTTAATATGCATGAGACCTAAGTAATTTAATCCCTGTCATTCAATTAATTTGGTCCTGTGAGGTACCTTTTGCAGAATACTATTCATTATAAGATACACCCATTCATCTTTGATAAGCAGCTCAAGTCAGTTCTCATAGAGAAGAAAACATTACTGCTGTGGAAGACAGATCTTAAGAGCAGGAATATACAAGTGCCTCCCAAAATTACTTGTAGCCTTTAAAAATCTGAAAGTGATGAAATTTCATTATGAATTTATGCCTGGGCATTGTTATTTTTAAAGGCCACCTTAACTCTGTCAACCACATCTGGCATTAAGCAAAACATTCAATTTCTTCCTCTCAGTGAGCTGCTAAAAGAACACCTTTGGTTCTGAATGGCCACACAAAAGCCCTAGCTGATCAGGCTTATGTGGTTATGAGCTGTACTTTCGACTAGGTCAAACCAGAAAGGCTTTGGTTCTCTGTATTACAGCTGGTTAACAAAGACAAGCGTACTTTCTTCTCAGAAGAACGCTCATAATGCCTTCTGGTGTGCTTAAGGGAACAGTAAGGAACTGGATGGAGATTAAGTTTCTTGGCTGTCACTGACTCAAAAACTAAAAATAAGGAAAGACCAACTGAATAGTTTCCTTCGTTTTACGTCTCATATTGCTCTCTCTGTGTGTCAAAGTTGGTATTTATCCAATCTGGGTTTGCATATTTCTGAAACTTCTCAAACGGGCAGTCATCTGGAGAAATGAACTTGCAGGTGCTACACAAGAGAGCATAGAAATGTTGTATTTTACTTCTCAAGAAGCACTGAGAGCTCAGCCAGCTGGTTTAGCCCTCACACCACCATCTTTCCTATTCTCAGCTTCACTGCTGACAAAGCATTGCTTACAGACATTAACTCAGAAAAGAAAAAAACCTTCTCCTGACTGGTTACAGCTCCCATGGGTACCACAATTTATAAAATGCAATGGGAAAGTTGCAGCAAAGGGCTGTGCCTAGTGCTGCAATACTGAGCGTGCAACACTAACCATGCCCAAACAGGATACCTACTTCTTTTTGTTCAAATTGGAAGTACTCAAAAGCAGTGGCTGCAATCCAAAAAGACAGTGTTACATCTTTTTCACAGCTCTACTACCTACTTTCACAGAAGCAGCAAAAGTCTTTAGCAGACTGACAGCATGCTAGAAATATTTAGGTACTGGTGTACTTGGTGCAGTACGAGTAAGAACAGATTTTCTGCTTGAAGAGCTTTCAGCTTAAAGTTACAGTCAAGATGCAACACTTCAGGTTGCTGATGCAGGGTACACATAGTCTAATTCTCTGCAGAAATATGCTTGCAATAATATCCAGTTTAGGCTAATAAGGCTTCTTAAAATAGAAACAGTACATGCAAGCTTACTGAGGGTTACACAAGCTACACATTAATTCCCGATTATTCCATTTACAATCTCAAAAGAAATTCCATAAGACAGCAGCTTATCATATGTCATAGTTTAGATCAGGCTCCTCAGGCCAGCAGTTAAAGATTGATACATACTGATCTCCTCACTGACAGCTGCACACTTTTTTTTTTCGCATTATAAAGTTCAGAGGTAGAAGTAGTATCTTTTATTAGATCTGCTACTATGACTGGAAGAAGCAGGCAGCCTTTCAGGCACACAAGGGCTTTTTTACATCTTCTTTTGATTTCTAGATAAAGCAGAGTCTTTGGAACAGCAGGCGCACCATCTCCTACATTTGTAGGCTCAATCTCTATACGTAAAAATAAACACACACGCATGAAACACAATAGACAGGCCCCCCAAGGAAAGCAGTCGCCAGGTGAAATAAGCCTCTAGCAGCCCAGTAGCTTCTCGCAGAGGACGAACAGAATGAAAGCACCAGGGCACGGTAAAAGACGTTTACGAAAGCCTGAATGAAGGCACACACCTACACGCCCATCACCCCCACACCCGAGGCTGGGAGACCGCAGGGGAGAAGGAAGAAAGCCCCATCCCACCGGCGACAGCAGAAGCCCTGCGGGGGGCAGCCGGGGCCGCCACCACCTTCCCACCTCCTCCCGCCGCTGCTCCCGCCCCAGGGCCGGCAGCACCAAGGCAATGGGGAGGCATCCCCCGGCGGGCCCGGATCCTGGTTACTGCAAGACCCTCGCTCCCTGCCCCGCCGGCCCCCGGCCCCCGTCCCCTACCAGGCGGAGCTGGCTTATCTCATCGTAGGACAGGAAGCTGAGGATGTTCTCGATTGCCACGATGGGCAATCCCATGAGCGTGTTACTCTGAGGAGGCAGCTCCATGGGCGCCAGACAGTCGTGAGACTCCGAGACTGTGGGCGGGGAGAGCCGCGCCGAGCCCAGCGCACTGCCTTCCCCGTCCGACACGAGCCGCTCCTCCGGCGCCGCCATCTTCCAGCCCGTCCTTCCTCCACTGTGGGAGGGGAGAAAGCCTTCGTATGACGACATTTCCGCCCCCGATTGTGCGTTCCCCACCCCTCCCGGGGGGCCGGTGTCGCTAGGGTGCCGGGTGGTGACGCCCGCTGCCGGGCTGAGGGAGGGCTTCGAAGAGCGGCGGAGGATGCGCCAAATTTCACCGTGCGCCGGGTGCTCCTGACTCTGCCAGAGTTAAAACAAACAGCTGGAGATAAACTTGGTTTGCTGTGTGCAGTGAAAGCTGGAGACTTGCTGTTGTGGGGGCTAAAAGCACAAGCAAGGCCTGATAATGATCTCAAGATGCATGCTTGGTGTGTTTCTGACATGAGGTAAATCATAGAACGGTTTGGGTTGGAAAGGGCCTTAAGATCATCTAGTTCCAACCCTCTGCCATGGGCAGGGTCACTTCACTCTAGCATGTTGCTCAAGGCAGTTGGAAGTGGCACCCTGAGCTCCCTGCACCAGCAGCCAGGCCCCACACATCTGGGGTTTTGTGCAAACCCATGGATCTTGTTGCCTCCCGCTCTGTAGAAGAATTGATGCAAGAGTAAGGTGGTTGAGGAAGCTGTAGATGCTCACATAGACAGAGGCTGTCCTAAGCAGGAAGGGGCCCACTATGACCATCCAGGCCTGCTCCTCACTCCCGGTAAACCTTATATATATATAAAAACATTATATATATACATAAACCTTATATATATATATAAACCTTATATATATATTTGGATATATATATCTCTCCAAATGCTTCTTGAATGTCGACTGGCTTGGGCCCTTGACCCCTTCACTGAGGAGTCTATTCCTGTGCTGAATCACCCTCTCCATGTGGAGCTTTTCCCTAATACCCAACCTGAACTTGTCCTGAGGCAGCTTGATGCCATCCCCTTGCCTCCAGTAGCCAGACAGCAGCAACAGTGAGGAGAGATGAGCCCCTTCCTGAGGAAACTGTGAGAAGGACCTCCAAATCTTCCTCACTGCTGATACTCAGGGGTACAACAGTGCTTCCTCCACACCACAGGAACAACAATGGATGTGCAGGCACAGGAAAATATGGTTGAATTACAGTAGGGCATCTGCAGGACGGAAAAATACCTCTGTAGCTCATGAGGCGCAGCTACATACTTCTTACAAATGTCACCCAGGCCTTTTTATTCCGCATACAGACAGATGAACATTCCCTTTGTGTCCAGCCTGAGCCTACCCACAGCTTGGCCAAGACAAGCAAGGGGAGCCCCAGCAGCCAGACGAGCAGAGGGTGTGCAGGTCTGCTGTGGCCTTCAAGGGTCAGAGCGAGCTGGCACAAACTGCAGCTGCCTGCAGAGCACTGCTTGGAACCAGACATTGTTGAGCAGGTGAAACATTCAAAATAAAACAAACTCTGCTCCTATATTTTGCCTTTAATCCTGGATATTATGGAGGTTTCTTGTGTGTAATAGCTGGGGCAGCAAAGGGATGGGACCAAGGGCTGTTTCTAGAACATTCCCTGGTGCTTCGGAGCATGGTCACAGCCACGTTGTAGTTTCACAACCATTTTAGCCCCACAGAACTTGGCACAGCCATTGAGAAGTATGGTGCCAGTCTTCCCTCTGCCTTCAGCTGTGGCTGCTGCTTTTTTCCCCATCAGTAGCATTAAGTGCATGTGCTTGACTGGGGAACTGGAGCTGCTGAAGACTGACTTGCTGAAGAAAATCACTAGGCAAATCCCAGAAGTGACAGTAGTAAAGCATATGGGAAAAAGCCATAAAATGTTTGGGGAGAATGGGACCACTTGTTGCAGTACCTGCACCAAGGTAATGCAGCTTAAAACCTCACAGGACTAAAGCGTTAGGTGCCTCCAGCATCCCTGCGCTTTTTTTCAGCCATGCTTCTTCTCTTTGAAGGTTTATCTTAACCCACTTGTTTCATGTGCAGCTCTCCCCTCTCCTTGGAAACCCACCTGCAGCCTTTCTCTTAACAGAAAAAAGATTGTAACTGCAAAAGAATTAACTTGGGAACAAGGCAATGCAAGGGTAAGCCTTTAAGTGTGTCATCCTAGTGGCACTCCAAAAATGTGCACTGAAATTAATATTTCCTTTTTGGGAGCAGAACACTCTGTGCCTTGTACGGATTTGGGAGTGTTTTGCTCCCCCCACCCCTCAACTCGTCAATGCTGCTGTAAAATGATGTGGCTATCTTGAAACAAGGGGTTTATTCTTGTGCTTGATTTTAGGACCTAATCTCCTCTCACATGCACACTCAGCAGTTAAAATACTCTCAGGAGAATTCTTTATAGAATTCTTGTGACTTGGCATGTGAAGTTTGGGCTGGCAGTCCCTTAATGCTTTAAAAGCTAGTGGATTTTTTCATCCTAAGTGTATATAATTTAAGACGGTTTCAAGAATGAATTTTTGTTTTGTCTTATCATTTGAACAACTTGAGGTTTTAAGATACAGCTTGATGTTTAATAAATGTGAGTTTTATGTTCTGTACATTTACTGTATTACTAAGTAGAACATATTAATAATATGCACTGTATATTTTATATTATGAACTACAACTATATAAATAGCTTCATAGTTAATAAGTCTGCTTCAGTAAGTAGGCTAATTCTGCCGCCTTCCAGGTTCTGATTCACATCCTTCCCCAGTGTATCTCGTGTCATTTTTCTGGGCATGAATCACTTTGCATTAAATTTGCAAAAACACAGATCACACACTTTCACTAAATCCTCATCACAGGCTCTGTAGTGGCTTAACTTTTCAGTTACTGTGGGGTAGTGTGAAGCCAGACAACTTGATAATTCTTCCTGAAAGAGAGGATATAAAGTTATGTAGAGTCTATTGCATGTCAAATAACACACAAACATTTTGTCAGTGTTTTAGGGCTCATGCAGGATACAAACCTGCTTATTTGGGTTACCACTCATTTAGATTTCTGCATGCTTGTAAAAGTTAAAAAATCTTTAAATAACTTTAGTTTTGATTATACCATGTATCTACACTGAACAGATTGAACCTCTCAGCTTACTACAAGCTTATGAGACCATATGTATATCATGCTCCCAACTGATTGGAGTGTGGTCTGTTGAGGATGGCAAGGACTCTGAAATTTTACTGAAAGTACGTGAAATATTTTGTTTGGGCTTTGTGTGGAAGCAAAGCAACACCAAGAGCTGTGGTGAAGAGCCTTAAATACAAGGAAAGTTGTAGTATCAAATGTGAGAAAGGAGAAGAAATTCAGGAGAGAAAGAGTGAGAAGCAGGAGCTAACAAGCAGACATCTGGGAAGATAGGGATGGGGAAGAAACCTAGCAGCAGGGGTTGGTGTTGTGTAACTAGGTCAAGAACTGCCATGTTAACAAGGAACATAGGAGCAGAGAGGAGAAATGTGCTCAAAAACTGAGGATAAGAGCAGAAGTTGGGTGGGAGGAGAACAGATTTGTTGTATTAAGTCAGTGTAATCAATAGAAAAAATGCCTTCCCACATGGCACGTTTTCTTCTCTAGGGCAGCAGCAGTTTGCTCACTTTATGGATATTAAGGGGTTTTTTAAGAGGTCTGTTGTATTCACACAGCTATAGTTTCATTCAGGCTGCTGGACACTGAGGTAAGGTCTTGCTTGCTTGCAGGTCTTTTTCTGAGAGGCATTAAAAAATAAATGGAAAAAAAAAAGCCACATTGAAATTTCCTTTTAGAATGTCCTTAACAAATGTAAATTTCACAGATCCATGTTTTGCAGCTGAGACTTTTGATACTTTAGTAGGTAACTTAATAGTTTTTGTAGTAGAGTCAGGTTCAGATATGAACGTAATCCCAGCTTAATTAAATCAACATATTTAAATTGACCCTTTGTAGTTTAACTAGTTTGGGGCTCACTAGTGCTCCATGTTGCACAAAAGGTTGGTTGAGAAACCGCCTCTAAAATCTACATCTACCTCGTAATTTATTTGTAATACTATATATTTTAGGTATCTGATAGCAATCATAAGCTGAAGTTCAGAGGCAAAAGAATATGATGCTCCCTGGGAAATGAGACATAGAAGCAAAAGGGAAATGGATATAAGACAGAGCTAAAGAAAATACAACCTCTGTAGATTTTTCTCTGCTAAAAGTATGGGGACCAGACTAATCTTGGGTAGTTTTTGTAGGCTGAGCATATTGCTCAGTCGAGCTTTCATTAAATATTTTCTTTCTGGTTTTAATTTCAAGAAAAAAATGTAACTAAAAATATTTTCAAATCCACAAGAAAGTCAGAGTTCGCAGATGTCTAATATATTAATTAGGAGAACTGATGTACTTGGGGGATAAAAAACGATGATGTTTCAGACAAATAACCTTTCAATTGGAGTCAAAATACCTTCCCTGAAAGAGGACTGCAGAGACTGGATAGCATGTTCTCTTGCTCAGGTTACATACTCTGCGCAGCTGTACTCAGAAGTAAGCTCAGTGAAAAAGCATTTATAAAGCAAAAAGGGAGATTTCAATTAGATTATATGACTTTTGCTAATTCTCTGTATTATTTTCTTGTGGGATGTTCAGAAGCTCTAGGATGGAGAATCAGCTTCCATCATTAGGAAGTGCTCAGTTTTGATGTAAGTTCCAAGGAATTCCTTAGATTTTTAGTATATTGCCACATACTTACACTATGATAAAGATAATTCAGGGAAGACATCAGTAATGTCTCTCTGTGTCTCATCATTCCAGCTCAGTGAAACATCACTGGCATGACAAACTGCACGAAGAATGTTGATGTAGAAGAAAAACACAGCTCCCAGAGTGTTTGTTGTCACTTATAGACCACATGCCTGTGTTTGCCAGGATTATCTAAAGCAGAATTTGATTTGCTGAAGCGTAGGACTATAGGTCTATGTGAGAAGGCGCAAAGGAAATACATAGATTAACAAGGAGGATACATTTACAATGATGTGGTCTACTCAGACCTGCAGTCACTTTATAAAGAAAAGGAATTGTGGGGACTGATCTTGAAGTAATTTTGTATTTTTCTTAAATCCTTCTGGTTTCATTCTCTCTTGACTCCAGAGGGACTCCTAGCATGAGCTAAGGCTGGCTTCTTGGCAGCTAAGAAACAGGGACAAGGCAGCAGTAAACCGGCAGTGTTGAATTAACTCTCCACATTCTCTAAACATCCAGTTGAGATGAAGGTTCAGCATCACTGTGTGACCAATCAGTGTCTTAAGGTTTCTGGTAAGGAATGGGATTTTGATTGCTGAATTCCTGTTTGCAACAGCTAAATATCTATGTGCATAACAAGCATGTTTTTCAGTTCCTTCCCTGTTTTTCCTTACTGACCAGCTCCCTTGTGGGGCTGAATAAGTGGCTGCAGGCAGATACGGCTTTCTCATACTGTGGTAAATGTCTTAGCCATTTGGTTACAGAGGGTCTTCAGTCAGATCTGTGCTGCGATAAATTAACAGGCATCCAGAGTCTAGTAAGTGAATGTAATTTAGTTATTGAGAGTAATATCAGCTGTGTATGGTGCATATGAAACACGAAATTGTGCCAGACTATGTTTTATTCAAATATACTGGGGACTAACAAATGACGAAGTTTATTTCTCCTCTTTTTAAGATACAGTGCAGACTGGCTTTAGCTGGATAGATGTTAAAATACTTGTGAGAAAAAAGATTGGCATTTAAAGTCCATGGAAAAGAATTTTGAGTGAGGAAATTAGAATTTTCTTCCAGCAAGTAACTTTAGAAGTTGGAGAAGCTTTAGTTTACTGAACTTAATGAATTCCTGGTTGTTTTGGAATAAACGAGAGACTTTTGTTTACTGTGAGTGATGCTTGTGTTCTGTGGTATTAATGTTACTTTCTGCTTTTATAGAATCATCCTTTGAAATTGTTGCTAAATTATCAGCTTAAGAGCTGAATAGGTTGCAGCAAAATTGATGCACATTTCTAAAGCAGTTTCTGAGTGCTGTTGGTTCCTGGGTACTGCTGGCTCTGTATAATTATTAGCTTACTGAGTAATGTGGTTGAGTATGTACTTTGCACAGTGGGAGCACGCGTGACTCTCACAACCTAGGTAATGGGATTAGTTTACAGAGAGAATGCAAGCTGAGCAAGAAATATTTTTTAATTAACTTTAAGGTTACAGATTCTGAACCTCTGGTGTCTCATGTACTTGCTTTCATGTATTACCAGTTCACACATACAGTGACCAATGAAGTTTATATTCACTTTGTACAGAAGTAAGTGCTTTCATAAAGCAAGACACTGGCTCTTGTGCCTCTCAGTGAGGTAGATGTAACTCAGCTGTTCCTTATGTTGGGAAAATTTAGACTTTCAGCTGTGGCACAGGGATGTGACAGAATACAATTTTTTGCTTAGATTTTAAATCAACATCATCTTTGTGCGAATAAGGACATGTATGTCACAACCCAAATGGACTTCAGCTGACAACAAAACATGCCTTTCAACAAAATATAGCCCATTCACATAGGAACTTGATGATGTTCTTCATTAAGCATGTACTAATATGATAAACTCCCTGCAGGGAATTACACCTGAAGAGAGTTGTTTCAGTTGCCAGACATAGATGTTAGTGAGCAAAGCAGCTTGTCACCAGGAGGAAGGTATATCTATTATATCACCTCTCAATCCTGAAGAAAACCTTCACAGTGAAAGAACTGGACTTGACACAACTTGTGGCAAGTCACCATGGCTTTATTTAAAATTTTCACCTCCTTAATGCTTCTTGATGTAGTGTCTTGACTATGGCACACAGCTTTTGCTTTGGAAGTAGTCACTGGGATAATACGGGTTGTCCTAGCTAATTTAGTTAGCAGGTTCCTTTAAGGATTTAATGAATACCGGCTGCAGATTTTGGATCTAGTGAACTTCTTTTTTTCAATCTGGGACATAGACTCAGTTGTTGCTGCATGTTTTCCCCATGTTGCATGTTTCCACTGCAAGGGATGTTATCTGATCTTTTTAAAATGAATCAAATAGTATAAAAATGCAACATTATATAGTGAAGATTAATCTAACAACCACTGGAGGACAGCTGGTGGATTAGCAGAGCTGTATGAAAGTGCTGAAGGTATTTTCTGTAGCTACTTTTTTTCTTTGTGAGGAAATTTGACTACACTGACTAGTTGAGGCCCTTGCTTTGAATCACTGTCTGGAAAGGCCTTGTCTTGAGCTGGGGATTAGCTGTGTAAATGCGGTGCCAGAAGTTCAATGTTGCTGGAGAGAATCCAGATTTGTGAAACTGCTGTGCTATGCCCCAACCAGCGGAGGTAAGGTGAGCAATTCTGTAGGCATTTTCCCTTATTCCCGCCGCCAGCAATCTCAGTTCCAAAGCTTTCCCTTTCTGCGCTGTTAAGTCGTATCCCTCACAAAGTAGGGCTCGGAAGTTTGACTTGGTGGAGTTTTAACAGTAGGTGGCAGTGGACAGCAAATCTAAACCAGGTGGCCTCCTGCTCGTCTTACATTGAGGCTGTTGGGCTAATCTCTGTCAAACTCTCTCTGGAATTACTGTCTTAGAAACAGTCTAAGCATGTGTTTCACCATTTTTATTTTTTTTTTGCTGAAGAATGAAAGAGGTTGTTAAAATCTAAACAGCTTGCAGGTACAACATTTTAATTTATGTTTTATTCTTACAAAGTATTGCAAAAGAGATATTGCCCAAAACCTGCTGCCTTATAATCCTCCTAATTGTGCAAGGGCTGTAAAAGATGACTGGTCTGGAGGCAGTTTTAGTCAGGCTTGTAGAGAAAAGGATGAGACATTACTGTTAAAATAGCTTAGATATAGTACTGAAGGAATTAACTGAAGTTTTGGAGTGTTAAGAAGCCTGCCGAAGGCGGGAAATGCAACAGTGTCTTCCCACCCCCTCTCCCTCTGATCCCATCATATGGAAAGAAAAGATAATGCTATTGATTTCTCCTAATTGTCATTACCACTGCTGTCTGTCATGTCTTTCTGCTACTGCAAGTTTCTGTGGTTCAGATCGAGTAGATTTCTTGTGGAAAGAAGAATGATTCAGCTACATTTTCTTGGTGGTTTGGTGTTACTTTTCCTTTTCTTGGATACTTTTCAAGCCATTCCATGAGTATTAGCTTCCTCTGTGCCCTTGCTGTGATTGCTTCTAAGGAGCTGCATGTGGTCTCAGTCAACTGCAGCATGCTCCATCAGGCTGCCAAGAGTAGTGGGAAGCAGGGAAGAGGTGCAGAGCTTCGGCTGCCTGCACTGTTGGCTCCCAATCCCATGGATCTCATCTCCTCTTCCTTTCTGTGGCAGCTCTGTATATGCAGAACTGAGAAGTGCTGCCTTTTGCCAATCCTCTTGTGCATGACTCAGTTATCTCCAACCGCTGACACTCCGGAGGTTGAACCTGCGGTCAGAAACCCTCACGTGTTCCTTCCCACTGGTGGGGGGAATCATCTCCTCCCTGCTCGTAAACCCTAAAATCTTTCCTGTCATTAATAACCCACTGTGGGAAATTCATGTCATGCTTATCTAGTGAAATCATGTCTGAATTGCCTTAAGGGGCAGAAATGTGGCATGCTGTAGGGAAGAGAAGCAGTGCTGCTGAGCTGTGCTCAGGCAATTTTGACCCTGCTTTACCTGCAGACCTGGCGAGGGTTGTCCCCTTTGTTGGACAGAAGCTGTGATCTGAAGAGTGTGGCCAGATGGCACAGACAGCCTCCATCACAACATATGAGTCATGGAGCCTGGACAAAAACTGGTTAAAAATAGGTGCACCCCTTGAAGCTTCATTTCCTTAGCAGGGATGGGGTTGTGGCTTTGTGTGGAAGGTGTAAAAATTAGGAGTTGTGCCAATGAAGACTTCTGTGGATTGACCAGTGGGAGGCATGCCCTGGCAAAATGTAGCTGTTGTGCACATAGGTACATCTGAAACCTCTTTTCTAGCTGATTCATATCTGTTTCCAGTTTTATTTTGCAGGCTTAGAAATTGTCATTGTAATATTGTAATCAGTATTACTGTGAGGGTGGTGAGGCACTGGCACAGGGTGCCCAAAGAAGTGGTAAATGTTCCATCCCTGGCAGTGTTCAAGGCCAGGTTGGACAGAGCCTTGGGTGACGTGGTCTAGTTTGAGGTGACCCTGCCCATGGCAGAGGGTTGAACTAGATGATTTTAAGGTCCTTTCCAACCCTAACTATTCTATTGATTCTATGACTATTAGAAATAACTCATGTCTGTATTTGAGGAATACATCTAAAGATCATACCTCTTGTTTTATCCCTTTACCATCTAGATGCTCCTTAAAGTTCAGTAGAGATTCACAGGAGGATTTTGATTCTCCGTTGGCACAAGCCTGTAACATTTTTATTTTGTAAAATGCTTTAAAGTTTGAGTTAAAGCAAAAAATACCGAATGAAAACTAGGCTTAGAAACCTGCTGTGGGTAGGTCGACCAACGTGTCCGGGCAGCAGAGGAGTGACCCTGAGTGAATGGGAGCCACGAGAAGGAGCCGGTATTTATTTATCAAGCTCTTGCTCTGCTCCTGAAATGCTGGGAGCGTTTCGGGAGCGCGCCCGCGGGTACAGCGGAGCGGGAGCACCCATGAGGGATTTGCCCGCGGGCCTGCAACGTATGGAGTAACCGCGGAGGGGTACGGGGCGGTGTTGTGACGCCACGGTGTTGCCGAGAGACACCGCGCTGTTTTCGCGGGGTACCCAATAGGCGTCGGGGGAGGTGATGTCATACAGCCGGCGGCGCCTTCTCATTGGCCAGCCCTGGCAAGGGGGCGGTGCGAGTCCTGCGGGGAGCGGTGCGGGAGCGGCACGGAGGTCCGCGCAGAGAGAGGGTGGCCTCGGGCTGCCCGGGAAACGCAGCGCTGTGTGCGTGTGTGTGTTAAGCTGGTCGCGGCCGCGGGTAAAACAGTCGGTCCCGGCCTCCCGGCCCGCTCCCCGCCGGCCTTGCAGGGCTTCTTCCGACAGCGAAGCTCTCACGGGGATGCAAGCAGGAGCGGGGAGGAGTTGTACAACTGGTTTAAATCAGTGCGATGCACTTCTGGGACGTGTTTTAATTATCCATATATTTCATAAACGCTGCAGCAAAAAGAAAAAAACTTCAGTTTTTCTTTGCTGTAATTAGACAACTACAAAAATAGCTTTTACATCCTCCTTTTTTAAGCTCCCCGCCCGCAGCTGCAGCAGTTTTCTGTTGGACAGTGTTTGGTTAGTGCCTAGGGCTTCCAGGGTTTTTTATCAACGCTAGTGAAGTTTCTTTACTGCCTTCGAAAAAGCGATATTTAGATACAGATCAGGTCTGCGTTTTGTTGTTCCTTCATCTGAGAACTTTTAATTCTCCCCCCTTTTATCCTTTTTTAATTACTGCGAAGATTTTAATATGAGTAGGGAAAGCAGATGGAGCTGGTTTTCCTGCAGAGAGCCCCGTAACGGTGCTGGTTTAGCACAAGCTTGTTCTTTCAAGCCTTCTCTGAGCTTTTAAAGTGCTGGTAGTAAAGTACCCGGGTTTGAAATGGGTGTCCCGTACGCTGGTGTGGGTAAGGGAAAACTTCCTTAATTGCCCTCTTACGGGGGTGTAAAAGATTTGTGGGGGGTGATTATCTTTTGGGGACAGCCCAACCTTGCTATGTGTCTCTTTTAAGACTTTATTTCCGCGTCTTAGCGCTGTTCTGCGAGGTCTTGACTTGACCACTGTGGCTCGACTGCCAGGTCCGACTAAGATCAGCAAAACAACGAAGCGCGCTTCGGGCACGGGTTGCGCACACAAGAGCGGAACGCGGTTGACCGGCAGGCTCCGGCGTTGAAGCCTGACCTTGGCCAGCCGCTTCCCGCCCGCCGATCTGGGATCGCTCCCCCTGAAGGGGAAGGATCGGTGCCGTGCCCGGAGGCCAGTTTCGGGGGAGGTGACCCCGTGCTGACCCACACGTCCCCCGCAGAAGCTCGGCCCCGGGAGCGCGGACCCCCACAGCGCGGACCTGGGAAGGAAGCGGAGCCCCCGGCGGGGGCAGAAGGAGGGCCGGCCCCTCCCGGGGGTGGGCGGCGGGCGGGGCGCGGCGGCTCCTCCTCGCCGGGCCGGGGTTAGTTTCGGAGCGGAGCCGGGGGCGACTGCAGCGGCGCCCGGTGGGAACAAAGCGCAGGACCGGGTGGTGAGGCCAGGCACGGCACCTTCCGCAACAGGTCTCCTCCCCGCGCGTCCCGGCGGTAGCGCAGGCCCTCCGCCTTCCCGGTCTCCCGCTCCGGGCGGTGGAGCCGTCCCCATGCGGTTCGGCTCCAAGATGATGCCGGTGAGTCCTGGGCTGGCAGGGCCGCGGGGGGCGCTCGGCTCGGAGCGGCGGGTGGAGCCTGGGGGCCGCCCCCGGGGCGCGGAAAGTTGGAGCGGGGCAGCGGGGGGGAAAATGGATCCTGCAGACGTGGAGGGAAGCGGGGGGAGACTCTACTGCCCTCCGGCCTTCCCTCCGCCGCGGTGCGGCCGCGCAGGGGCTTCCCCTCCCCCTCCCAGCTTTTTTCCCCTCTCAGCTCTTCCTTTTCTTTCTCCCATGCCGGGATCAACTTGTTCGACGGGCCCGCTGGAGCGCAGCCAGCGCTGGGGGCCCGCAGCTCATGGGAGCTTCCCTCGTCGTTCTGCTCCGAGGGGTTGTGGGGTTGGATGGGATAAGGCTGCACTCGCCGGGGCTGTTTCCCCGCGGGGTAAACAGGCACCTCCTTTGAATCCTGTTTTTATTCTCTTTCATTTAATGGCATGAACTTTTTAAAAGTTGTTATGAGCCGTGCCGCCTCTCCTCCTCTTGGGGGGTGGTGGTTTTGTTTTCGAGCGCCCGGACTCCAAGAGGAAGATGGTGTCCATGTTGTTTACGGTTCAAAGGGATGATTTGCTCTCCGGGGTAGGTATTCCTATCCTTGTCTGGGAGAGTTTCAGGAGGTGGTGATGTTGTGCGTTAAACCTGCCTTGCTCTGGGAAGTGTCTTGTATCGACACTTTCAGAATGGAGTGGGAGGACCACCTCCATTCAGAGTTTTAACGTGAATTTTCAGAGTACACCGTTGTTGTAAGCTGAAGTTGGATGGAAGCATAGCGCAGCAGTTCTGCTTAGTTTTCAACAAAAAAATATGAAAGTAGTGACATAAAATACTTATTTTCTTAAAAAGCATGTCTGCCTCTACCTGGTTTTACCAGCAGGGATGTCTCATGAAATCCATAACTGTTGTTCTGAGAGGCTGGAATATGTACAGAAAATCCCAGTGAGTTTAATACCTGTTTAGGCTGAGCTGAAGGCGTTCTAAAACATTCTCTCTGCCGCCCTGCTCCAGGCGATGTAGCCTGCTTTACTTCACTTGGTACCCAGTAGCTCTACATGCATAGGTGGTCTGCTAAACAGCAGTCTTCTATTAAAGACTGTTTCCAGTTTGACTCTTCCAGGAGCTGGCTGAAGTAAGCAAGGAAGGAACTATACTGGAAGATGAAACTGGGAATCTGCGCTGGAAGGATGTGGGTGTCAGGGATGCTTGTTTTGCTGTCCCTGTGAGGTTCTTCCCGTGCAATTAGAAGGAAATAATGAGCGATAATTGGATCTAGAACACTAGAGAAGGAGGGGTGACTGTTGTAACTAACGAGGGAGGAACAGACAAAATATGAGCCCAACTACAGATTGAGTAGCGCATGTGTTGTGCAACTGTGTTGTTGTCTGCCTATGAAAACTTAGAAAAACAAGCAGTAAATGTAACGAGGTGTTAATTCAACCCATGTCAAAACCAGGCTAGGTAAGCACTCTCATTATAATGAGATCTCTAAGAGATGCTATTGCTGGCCAGTTCCTTGTCATTGAGTTGGAATAATGGAGAAAACAAGCAGGAGCAGTCTTACCTCATCAGGGGACAAGTTCTGGAGTATGCATTGCCCTGGTGGCTCAGGTTTTTCTTTGGCTCAACTGGTGATCCTGGGTTTTAACCCATAAATAATGGAACGAAATACTGCCTTTTCACGTGGTGTTTACTGTGAATAATGAAAGATTTGTGAAGGCTGAATGTGGCTGAAGAAATGAAAAATATAAGTATTTTGAATATTAGAACTTTAATTCAGCTTTAAAAAAAAACCAAACCAAACAAAAACCTGACTTTTGGCATAGTCTTCAGGGGCATAAGGTTTCCAGCTGTGCAGAAGGGTGCTGCAGAAGTGATCTGGTTCACTGTCTGTAAGCCAAGTAACAGCCCTTTGCCACTTTGAAAGCATTTTATAGTAAATATACTCGCATGAATGTGAATACGAAAGTGTGGAAAGTGCAGTGCCAAAAGCAAGTCTTAATGTCTTACTATTTATCTTTTTTTAAGTATTTCTACGTATTTCCTCATAATCTTTTAGTTAAACCCCCACCCTCTCATTTCTATTTTTATAAAGAGATTGAAGAAATTTGGAGTGGGAAGAGAAGGAGGGTTTGAAGAAAAGAGGGAGTGGAACATCTGAGTGCTCTTTCATGCAGTAATGAGGTGCTCATGGACTTGAGTATCTTTATCTGTAGTAGTAGGCTGGCCCTAAACCATCTGCAGAATGTTTTGTTTCTTGCTTAATGCTTCTTAAGAGGTTTCATTCTCTTCCCCACCCTCCAAATCAAATTGTCCCTATAAGTTTTTAGCTCTTTGCTCTAGATCTGTCGCTCCTGTGCTCCAGAAGGTAGCATGGACAAGGGATTAAACAACATGGGAGGGCTTGTGACTGCGAATGCATGATTTCAGCCTGGATTTCATCTCTGAGTAGCTGCCAGTGAAAAGCTTGGAAGCTGCTGTAGCAGCATGACTACCCGTGCTCTTGGGGGGGCTGCCCTGAAACGGGAATGTTTTCCTTGTGCTGATGACAGACAGGGCTCAACTGCTGCTATAACCATATGTCAGGACAATGTGATTAAAAGCCTGTGTAAGGGTGTAATATGAAGTAATTTGTGTGTAGCTGTACTGATGAAGGTAATAACAGGGTTAATGCTGGCAAGCTGTGTGAAGTCTCACCTTTCATCTGGGAAGGCTTGTGGGAGTGTGACTGGTACTGCTAAGTAGTGCAAAGGAGCTGGAAACACTTTCTGAAATAGCATATTTTTTCTGCAGCATAATTGGTCTCTCTCCCTTATTTTATGTTATTACCCTAAAGATAAGCATGCATTGAGAAATAATTTGCATCATTATGTGTACTGGATAAATGGCTTTTTGCAGGCAGTGGAAGGTAACACAGATTGAGCTACTCTTTAATGCCCAGAGAAGTTTTTGGATCAAACCCCCTCGAACTAAGAGTCCATTTTGCAGTTTGTCTTGTGTGCAGTAGTTATTGGAAGCCTCCTTGGGATCAGGATGGATCCAGATACATTGTTAGGGCTGGGGACTAACTTGGCAAACTGGAGAGTGCTTAAATTCCAAAATTAGTTTTGCCTTCTAGCATCAGAAATGACTTAGATTTCTGGAACTGAAGTTTTCTGGTAACTGTGTATTCTTTTCTAATCAGGTTAAAGAGTGCTTTGTTAAAGTGTAAAGCTGCAACTTTGATACCATAAGGAGCTGTGCTTTCCTTCTAAAGTCTGCTGAATGCCTTGTTCCAAGTGATCTGCTCTGAGCTGCTATGTCTAGTGAGCACTGGATTTAACGTGAATATTGTCATTGCAGAATTCTTGCTACTTTGTGGACGTTTGTTTGCTTTTTCTGCTGTATTTTTAACCTTACAAAACAGCCCCAAACCCTTACAATTAAAGCTGTTTTGCTTGTTCCATTAGGTGATTAATTGGAATTGCCATATGGATTCTGAATTACTGGAGTAGTGGTAGCCCATCTTGGGGCACTTTTCTTAGGAAACACTTTTCTTGCAGCTTAACTAAAGAAATTTTAACAGAAATAAACCTCTTGTACTTTGTAAGATGAGCAGCTATGGGTTTATAAACAAACTGACCCCCAGGAGAGTTGCACAGCCTGTTCTGATACCAAGATGTGATCTCTAGGATCAAAGCCCCGTTTCCTATAGTCTTTTAATTATTTAAGCTCTGGTCAGGTTTATAGGTCATTAACACTGTTTTTCTTGTCTGCCTGCATGAGTGGGACTTAAGACTGAGCTTTTTTGAGCATGTGCATTATATCTTCATCTGGTTGAAGTATTTAGTATCTATTTTCCTTTTAACTGAATTTCCATTTAATGTTAATGATGGGAAAGTTTTAACACTGTGATTGTATTCAAACATTTTAATGCGGTATTCAGAGTCTAAGTATTTTGTCTAGAATGCTGAATAAAGCTTAGGTGATGGTTTTGCTGAGCTTTCTTACCTCTAAACTTCTACCTCTTGTACTTCTCTTGCAAACCATCATTATGCGCAATAGGAAATGCTGCCTTTAAGTTCCTAGAACACTCCTTTTCTTTTTTTAATCTTGTTGTCACAGGATCTTTTTTCTTTTCTTTCTTTTTTTTTTTTTCCCTTTCCCCTGTCCAATGAATAATTATTCCAGGAATAGTCTTAAATGCATTCAGTTTCTCAGATGACTTTTTAAATACCTTAACCCTCCATCTGCAATTTGTGTTGTATTATGCTGTGGCATGTTAAATATCTTTGTTTCTTTGTGTGGCTTTTATCAAATGGGGGAAGGGCAATATTACAAATTCATACCAGATCAAGCTGTGCAGGCCATGGGAATAGCTAATTATGCTGCTTCTGATCTATTCAACAGTTCAGGGTGGGAGTGCCTTGTGGTGCTCTTGCAAGGGCTAGTATGCAGTGATGAAGTTTGGGATGGGTGGATAATTTCTTCTTTTCTTCCAAGTGTTGCCAGATGGGATCTCCGCTTTATTAATGAGCAAGTCTGCTTTGTAGGATTAATTTACATGCAAGTCAGTTGAACTTTAAAAGAGACAGGTACAAAGGTTATTTCAGCAGAATAAACTAGCAGAATGGCAATGTGCCTGGCATTCCTTTCAAATTATTGATTAAGAAACTGTCTTGAAAGTACTCTATTTGTCTAGCCGCTGTCCTTGTTAGTAGTCTGCCTCAGGGACTCTCCTTTCTCTCCCACTGTGCATGTTACTGAGCTTGTTTAATTATGGGCAGAGTTGTGCCTTGCCTGCTGTACAGCCTCTGAAGGGGGAGCTGGGTAACCCCTGGGCGACTGACTCAAGTTACCTCCCATGGCTTGATGGCGCAGCTGGGGGAGGACTTCTTGCTTCCTTTTGTGTGTGCCTGCTGATAACAAAGGGAACCCCCAGATCCTTCTGATCTGTAGGCTTTTACTTCCTGTGAAGTGTAAAAACTTACTCAATGCTCTGGAAACTGGAAGGTGCTCCTATTCATGAGGTAACGGGCAGATAAAACTCTTCCCTTTGCTCTCAGTTTTATTATCTTTAAGCCTTTTTTCTTTCAGCTTAGTCACTTGTGAGTCAGGTCAAGTCTTTTTGATCTTCAAGTAGTCGGACAATATTGTGTATAAAGGTCACTAGAAATCCTGGACATCATGTGAAGTGTACTTAATTATCTTAGTCACTGTTGCTTAACTGTTTTAGAGGTTTCAGGTCTTTTCTGTGGAACGTGAAAGACCTGAAGTGTTGTTTAGAACAGT
This sequence comes from Psittacus erithacus, assembly GCA_009867235.2. Taxonomy (NCBI): domain Eukaryota; kingdom Metazoa; phylum Chordata; class Aves; order Psittaciformes; family Psittacidae; genus Psittacus; species Psittacus erithacus. The sequence continues at coordinate 538,751 of WYDI02139441.1, read as the reverse complement.
GTTAGATAATGATAGCTGTAGTTTGGGGTAAATACGCCTGGAGAGGGGATGGTGAGTCAGTCAGAGGCAGGACAGCAATCATGACTTTGTTGTGATGCTGGACATGTTAAAAGGCAGAAACTCTTACGCTTGCTTTTGCTATTAGCTTTTTGTTAATCATTAATGTTCTGGATCTTGCTGCTAGTGTTTGGAGTTAGTCATGCATGTGTCCTCACCACTTGTTTCACCACGGCCATCGTGTGTCATTATGTGGACGTTGAACCCAATTATGTCTAAAGGGTGGGACTTTAGGCACAAAAAAGTGTCAAAAAGGGTGAGGGGTTTTTGTTGCTGTGGTGTTAATACCAAGAATTTTATTACTGAGATGATGACATCATTTCTGTACCAGTTTCTTCTAGAGTGATGCTTCCACATCTTAATATGATACGATCCTTTGATAGATGGCTGTGTGCAGTGCCCTGACTTCTGTTGGCATCTATTTTAAAAGGAGAACTAGGGGAACACTTTCTGCCTATTTATTTATTTATTAATTTTATTTCTATGTGTATCTTTGTTCCTTTTGCAAAGTAAAGCATATACATTGTAAAGTCAAACGTTACTGCAGTTATCACTTGTTCTGCATGATTCTCTTGATTATTGCTGATTGATTCAGGAAGACCTTTGTCTGCAGTATATTTGGACCATAGTTATAGTACCCAAACTCGAGTAAAAACATGGACACGTTCACTGTGCTGACTTGAAAGCTTCTGATGTTATTTTGAGTCATTCAGTACCAAACATCTAGTCTGTAAAATAGTAACTGCTATGGATCAGAGCATTTAATAAAGTGAGTGGAAGCTGCAGGGAGGTTAGGCCACTTGCTAAAAGTCATGAGGTGAGTTCGGCTTGAGATCTGGGAGACCTGTAGAGTAAAAACAACTGGTGTGGCTGTAATATAAGTCTGCCATATCCAGTGTAAGTATTAAATGATCTTGCTTAAAGTAATTACATGGCCTGTCCCCCTGCTTCTTTATGGTTAATCATGAATGGAGAGAGAACCTTTGTGGTAATTCATTCAGCTCCATGCTTGAGAAGGGTCCCCCAGGGAGGTGCTTGTTCATAAATCCTTTACATGTGTGTGAAGCCAGTGTTCCTGTTGCACTGTTTAAGATGTATCTTGGATGTAAGAAGCAGCATGTGAGTTTTTTGTCGAATAACTGAAGAACGTTTCCTTGTCTTTTGATACTTTTTTTTTTTGAGGCTTAACTGCTTAAGGAGCAATTTTGATCTAAGCTTAGATTACTTATTTTCCTCTATTGCAACGGAATGTTAAATCCCATTGTTTCTTTAAATTGAAAGCTAAGGAAGAGTCCCTGGAATCATGTCTTCTTGCATTCAATTTCATTCTGTCATTTAAAAGAGGAAAATCCATGTTTTGTTAGTTCTTCAGCAGGTTCTTTTTTAAGGCTGTCATTGTTATCCCACTTGAGCTGTACGCTGCACCAAACCACCCCTGTGCTCTGGTACTCCAGTAGAGCTGCAGCTTGCCAGTCTGTGAACGTGTTGAGGCCTCGCAGATAAGGAGCTAGAAGACTACACGTAAGCACTGGTGTAGAGTATCCCTCTTGTGTGCTCAATGTGTCAAGGCTTGTCCTTCTGCAAGGTTACTGTCCTCTTGGATTTCATTAGCCATAAGCCTCTTCAGCAAGACGTGCAGGGTTCTCACCCCAATATTCCTTAGTTGTGCTGGATGAAGTTGAATTTGTGTAAATTGGCTGAGCTGACGCACAGAAACCATAGAATCACAGAGTACTGGGTTGGACAGGACCCCAGGTATCATCTGCTCCAACCTTTCTAGGCAAAGCATGCCCTAGATCTGATGTCCCAGCACGCTGTCCGTTTGAATCTTAAATATACCCAATGTTGGGGAATCTACAAAGGCTTTATGCCCAGTTGCTGCGGTTTTTATTCAGCTGTTTGTCGTACCAGTGCTCAGTTATAACTTGGTGGAAATTCCCTTAATGCCTGAGAGTGGTGGCTTGTCTGCTGTGTTATTTTCCTTTTTGAAGTGTGTGCAAACACCTTTTTTCACCCTGCTCTCCATCCTCCATAAGTGTTTGCTACCCTGAATTCAGAGCCTCACCTAGATCAGTATCTGGTCTGTGCAGAGCAGTGATAGATGGCTTCTGTCCTGACTTCAGGAAAGTGAAACCCATTCTTGTAATCTTTGGGCATCTCAGGCTTGGGAAGACCCTCTAAAGGATGGATTCCCAGAATCTGTTAGAGGTTCTGAGGTGTAGTAAAACTCTGTGTGTCTCTCAACATAATGAAGTGTTCAGGAAAAGCTGACACAGCAGGGAATGTGACTGATTTCTGTCTGCAAGAGAGGGAGGGAGGTGTTGCTGAGTTGTGAAAGGCAGGATGCGTAGGGGCCAGGCAAAATACTCCAGACCTCCTTGGAGTGCCACAAAGCTCTCTTGTGAAATACCAAACCCAACAAAGCAACCCTGCCATGGGTCTTGATGAGCTGTGTTTCTGAAGAGCATTGCCTACTTGTCATGCAGCCCCATAGCCACTTTATCAATGATAGCCATGCTGTGTCTTCCAGCCTTTTGAAAATACATTTTACTACAAGTAAAGGTTTGTGTGGGGAAGCTATGGAAACAGCACTGCAAACTTCTTGCCTCTGCATCGTTATTCCTATGCTATTGTATGTAGGTCTTGCCCACAAGGCCTTTTCTGCTGTGTGATTTACCAGTGTTGCACAAAGCCATTGTTATTTAGAGTGCTTCTCTTGCAAATAGCATTTAGTGAAGTTGGGTTAGAGGAAAATTTTCTGCCTCCAGGGAAGCTGAATGAGTGGCCGAATAGTAACAGGCTAAAGGGAGACAATATCTGGAGTTCTTGGGCAAAGAAGCCTGTTGAGGAGCCCAGCATAGTATAAATGTTGATTTGATTAAACTATTGTGTTTAATTTATATGAAAGAGCTGTGATATCCCTTCAGTGACCACCATTTCATACAAGGCCATCTGTGAAGATTACAGTCATGACTTTGCTGGCGACAACATGCAGAGCCACCCAGCAAGCCTGCCGCCTCTCTCTGATGAACTGCTCTCCCTTCTTTCACTTCTCAGCTGGTGTGTCTCTGTAAAACCTGATATTGCTTAGAATAAGTGCTGGGGAGTAAGCAGCACTTAAATAAAACCTGTCAGACTGATCAACTGTACAATCTGCCACCCTTCTGCAGCTCCTGTTAGAGCAGCTGAATGTTTCCTGATGAAAGTTAAAGGATGTAGAGCTCCACATGACAGGAGCAAAGGTTAAATCAAGTGGGGTGTTTGGTGGGATAATAGATGTACTGAGGGGGAAAGATTTCTCCTTCCCAGTTCTGCTGTACTTGTTTTACATATCCCATTATAATGTGGTTTATGAAGACCATCTGACCATCCATAGCTTCCAATGTTGGAATAGCTCCACTGATCCCTTTTAACTTGCAGAATTACAAAGAAGATCCATCTGTTTTGGTGCAAAAGCTCAATGTGTCTTCTGTGTCAGTTGAATGTAGTGTAATCAGTATCTGCACAGTTACTAATGACTTCCTGTGTGTTTGCAGCCCAGAAGTGATAGCACAAAACCCCCTTCTTTATGAATTTGAATAACTTCAGCTGTTGTCAGATATGATCACCAAGCATAGGCATTTTGTGCTGGTTTCCTTTGGCATTGCTGGTGGCTATGTTGACTGCTTGTATAGCCATGCGCAGGCTGCTCTTAGTGTACTGGCAGTCATCTGTGTCTGACAAGCAAAGGTTATTCTTCAAGGTACACTTCCATTGCAAAAGGAGTTTCCACCCAGAACTAGTGGTGAACAGGAGAGAGATACCCTTCTGCAAAGGTATGGCGTGACATTACACCTAATTAATTTAATAGTAGGATGCTGCCTAAATGGATGGTCTTGTTCCTTTGGTTTTCATCCCCACCCAAAGCCACGTGTCTTTTGTAGCTTCCCCTTGAATTTAGCAAAGAGTTGGGTCACAGCTGACTGGGTGGAAGTGCTACCTACACGAAAGGCAAAAAGCATCAAAAAGGTTTATATGGTGGAAGTGATATGCCGTGTGGCTGCACAGTTGGACATAATGGGGGTGGGATTTGGGAAAAGCATGGCTTACCTCTCTGTCAGCTCACTATTTAGGTCAGCTAAGCTGTACCAGTCAGATGATACCTTATGCTTTCCTTAACCTGCATGTTGTCTGGAGATGGTAATAGAGGGGAATTTCTTCACTGTCTTTGGGTATTCTCACTCACTGGGATGATTAAGCTGGACTAATACAAACATACATTTATCCTGGTGAGATAGAAAAGATCATACAGCAGGAAGCTTCTGCTTCCTGGAAGCAAGTATATAGGAAGCTAGAGCTGACCTTGAAAGCAGTAAAGCATGCGAATTGTTCTTGGTCTGAAATTCCTGTTTCGAGTGTTTCTTTTTCACTTGTCCTGAAGGTAGATGGCTGAACAGTATGTTCTGGGGTTGCAGCATGAGGGAGATGTCAACCTGTGGTTTTGCATTGTAGCAATGCACTTTAGGATACCAGACTGGTCAGCCTGTATCACAGAACAGGCCAAACAGTGCATCCTGTGACTTCCTCACACTGCAATTACCTGTGTAGTCATTGTTTTGGGTGCCAGAAATGGTGTGTTCTCTCACTTACCTGTGCACGTCATGAGTGTTTTGGTTTGTCATATATCTGTTTCATGGAGGTAGGACGCCCGTTTTGGCAGCTATTTTCCTGGAGGACTGACTAATGTGATAGAAGGGGTAGTATTTTCAAGTGTTTGGCACTGAGAGCTCTGTGAAGTTGTTGGGATTGGAGTAAACTGGTGTTCCACACTTTTTTCTGATTTGATTTGTGTTGCTATTAAATCACAATGTTTATGCTCTCTAATTTTAACTTAGACATTGACTCAAGGAAAAGCAAAATCCTCTTTTCTGCTTCGCTACTCTGCCTCTCCCGTGGGTGCTCCCAGCACAGCCCCTTGTTGCCGGTGAATGGAAGGTAATAATTTGCTTGCTGTGTGGCAGGTCAGGCACTTGTTGCATTCTAAATGTGGATTTGACTTGCATGTGCTCGTGCACCGAGGTCAAGCGCTTCCTGGTGTGAATGTTGATCGTCTTTTTGTTGGTGAGATGATTATATGTTGGCTGGAAAGGCAGAAAATGGGTGTTTTTAAACCCAGTGAAGAGTTGGTGGTATAGGCAGTGGGTGGTGTGGTGTGGGTGGTAAGGTGCCAGTTGGCTGCGCTAGCCAGCCCATTTTATTGATGTGTAGGTTGTGTTAAATATGCTTTCAGCCCAGATGTGGGTGTAACTTTGCTTTTCACTGTGAACGATCCTGGCTTCTACCAGTTCTTTTTTGATTACCAGGATAAATACAAGGTTTTGTTTTCATTGTAAGAATGTACCTGCATTGTGAGGGACTATTTTGAGAGTTGTAATTCTCAACTGTCTTGACAGGGAGCACTTTGGTGTGGCTTTTTACTGGCCTCTAGCCGTTCAGGAGGCTAAGAGAACATAAGGCTTATTCTCGGGGGGGATGCAAAGCTGAAGAGCAGCTTCGTTTCTTTCTTTATATTTTCCTTTATTTAATAGTTTTTTTTGTTTTTGTTTTTGGTTTTTTTTAATGCAAAGGCTGCCCCTGGGTTTGATGCAAGTACAGCACATTGAGATGATTCAGGCTTAAGTCTGAGTTCATAACCCTACTCATTATGCTTGGATGTTGCTGTGGCTCAAGGCTTCTGTTAGGTGCATCATGTGTTGCTATACTGAAGAATGGGAGGAGTAAGTGTAAACCCCTGTGGTTATGTTGTAGGAGTCAGACTGTTATCCTTTTCCAGGGCATAGTACCTATTGAAAGAATTATATGTTGGTTTTTTTTTTTTACCTGCCTGAAATAATATCAATTGCTTTCTCCTTGTGTGCCAAGTGTTTATAACTCTGTGCTGAATGCAGAAAATGAGGCAGAGTCGGCCTGAAGGGGCAAGCCTCCAAAGAACCAATTCTTCTTCACTGACTCTAGGGAGGAGGAGGAGCGAGCTCCAAGTAGGACACCAACAGTACAAGTCCAAACACCATGTAAAGGCATGATTCTGCCAGGCAACTTGCAGCGAGTTTTGGTGGTGTGTCCAGCAGTGCAAACTCAGTGATTCTAAGGAGCCACAAGGAAGGATCTGAGGAGAAAGGGGAAGAGTACTGGGAGGGGGGAGAATATATGGTGGTGAGGAACTTCACAGATGGCAATGGGAAGAAGTCTGTGAACATGCTGCTGTGTGGAACAATATGAAGAATGTATTCAGGGTTTGTTTACCCTGAATTCCTGCAGTTGTTAAACTAAATTGGTGCAATTCCAAGTGTGGATTCAGGTCTAAGCGGAATGAGCTATACATGATGTGCTGGCAAATGTGGGATGCTCAGTAAAAGGCTGTGGTTTCTTACACATGTTACTAAAACAAGTTTAATTTATATATCTTAAAAAACAAACAAATTGGCCTACATATTTTACAACATTTTCTTCTCCTTAATGCTGATGTTGCAATAGATACCTGCAGTGCAAAAGTAGAAGTGGCTTTAAAAGCCACACTTGATTGAGACAGTCCTCCCTTCAGTAACATGTAGCTTTACTGTGGAGCGTGAAGTGTGTTGCTCCTGTGCTTAGTGTTCATCCAAAAAGTGAGCTTTGTTTGCATAGACCTTTCTGCTGTCTGGCTTGTGGGGAGACTTTTGTTCTTTTTTTGTGTGTGAGAATGACTGAAGAAATACATCAAGTTGGAAAATATAATTTGGATTCAAAAGTCTTTGGGAAGCTCTATTCTTAATGGTCTTGTGCCTAATAACTCTACTGAAAGAGGGGAGGTGAAGGTTAGGAGTCCTGTATTTACCAGTCCTGAGCTATGCCTGATTTCACAAAATCAAAATGGCAAAACCAAGAGAATGATGATTTTTCCGTGAGGTTTGACAGAAAGTTAGTAATCACATCTTCCTCATTTTGTAAGTCTTAACTGAAGCACTGAGGCTGCAGTCCATGAACTGGAAGGGTTGCAAACCTACATACGTTAATTGCGGATGGTAACAATGCTTGGTCAGAACTCTGACTGTTTTCACTGCAGCTCTTCAGATTCCCCTAATGATGATTCACATGTATGTCTGATAGTGAGACCTGATGTGGCGCTTGTGCTATAGCGTTTTGCCCAGTTTATCTAGTGTGTACCAAAAGCAGATGGCTTTCATTCTGTTCTCTCTACATTAAGGATAAGGGGGAGAAAAAGAAGGGGAGGGGAAACCTTTCTCTTTACTATTTCCAGCTCTTTCTCTCATCCTCCCCAAAGTGCACATAGATGTCAGGTTTTTTCCAGCACTCAAAACATACATTTTTTCCAAGAATAAAATACAAATACATAATAAACTTATCTTTAAAATAATTTATACAAGCAGAAATTACCATGCCCTTTAGAGTAAAGGCTCAGTCTTGTTTTCTCATGTGATACAATTGGAAGGGGAAAGAGGTGTGCTTTATATAGACTGGGAATAATCTGAACAATCCCATGGTGCTTCCTACTGTACTCCACCTACCTTGCATCATAACTTCCTTTCTCGTATTTAGGGCCAAAAGCCAGTACAATATGAGTGGAATAGTGTGTGCAGTGGGTGAGACCGGAAGAGCCCACACCATGGGTGTGGCTGTAGGCAAATACTAAACTCGACTCTGCGTTGCTGTTGAACCTAGCTTTATTGGACGGCTGAATATGAAAAGGATTAGGAATAGCAATCATCCCGTGTGCCTGTCTTCTAGTAAGTCTGTTATAATCGTTTGCTTACCTTAATCGTTTACTTACCTTAATCTTCAGGTCTAGTAAGTGAGGATGTTGCTTACTGAAGGACTGTTTTCAGGTTCTGAGGAGCTTGATGTGAAAGATCACTGAATTACTTTGTTATTGTGGTATACTTTGCATTAAGTGGAGAGCTGTAACTGTATACTAGCACAAAGTGCTGCTTATCAGAACAGGAAAATGTGCTGTTGTGCAGGCTGTCTTCTCTTGTTTAAAAAGTTGCATGAAGTCAGCAAAAATACCTATTTTAGCAGCTGATTTCTTCGTGGCCATCTGGGAAGGTGCAGCATCAGTGTTCCCACTAGGTAAGGTGCAAGACTTCCTTTTAAAACTCTTTGTTTGGAGGAGTTTTATATTTAACAGAGAAGACTTATTTGTTGTTAAAACTGTGGGTATGAAGTCTGTGGGTGGAAGCAGTTATTTCTCATTTCTCTTGCCTGTACTTGAAATTTGATAGCTAATTTAGTCATTCTAAAAATCCTGTGTTGCTGTTTTTTCAGCTAAGATTAACTTCTAGAAATATATTTTAGTTCAGGATGTAAATTCATAGAATTGTTTAGGTTAGAAAAGACCTGAAGAGCAGCTCTTAATGCCTCCTTAAAACAGAGAGCTAAGTAAATTTGTTACATAAGATAAGACCATTACTTAGCTGTTTTATGGAAATATAAAAACCCCAAACACTAATATCATGTGGTTCAAGGGTACTGGGTTTCGGTCTAAAATGGAGAGAATATGAGATGTGGTACAGAATTATTAGCTATAATGGATCATGATTTCCAAAGGCACTGTGCTTGTTTGGCTGTCAAGTAATATTCTTGTGTCTGTCATTGCCACCTTCTATGCGTTAGATTCCCTGCCTAGAAAGTAGGAAACTGCATGCCTGTGTTACGACTTCCTGGTCATAAGATGCTTTGAAGATGAAAAATACTATGTGAATGAGTGCCACGGTTTGTATTGTATGTTGCATGCTGTGCAGGAAGACTGCATGAAATTAGGAATTCAGCAAATAGTGAAAACCAGGGTGAATTTTTGGGGTTTCTTTTGTGTTTAATCTTTAGTGGATTATAATATTTCATAAGGACTGAGTTTTGCCTTGGAACATTGCTGTCCATTACTGCAATTCTATGATCTAAATTAGATCTTTAACTAGAAACTACTTGGAGGGGGGAAGAGTATGTTCATCCTTGAAACTCTGAAACTCTGGTAGTTGCAGCAGTTAATGAAGCCCTTGTAATTTAATTTGCATTACTCACAGTAATAGTTTTCTCCTGAATATTTGCATCCTTATATATGTTATTATTAATATAATATTATTAGTATATTAATTAGAAAGTGTCCGATGTATCAGCCTTTTAATACCCAAGATGCGTGATTACAGTATGGAGTAAGAGAATTCTGATCCTTACTGAAACACCATTAAACCTGAAAAGTAAATTACATTTCTACTCCTTCCCCTCCTTCCCCTCCTCCCCTTTTTAATCAATAATTGAGGTCTTCTGATCTAAGGAGAGGATTGATATGAGGTCTTTCATATAAAATGATATCCTGTGGGATGGATGTGAATTGTAAGGCATATGTTTGCTCAGGTTTGTATTCCAGACAGGTTTGAAAGCTGACTTCTGGGGTTTTTAATACAACAAAGCAGGATCCAAAATGCAGTGTGGTCGTAGCCTAGCAGTTTTGTAGAGCTAGTCATTAAATATTTTACTTCCAGTTGAAAACTAACTTGCTGATGTTAAGACCTGTTATGTCGTTTTTAATTTCAGTGCAATTGCATGAAATGATCCTGTTGATGAGATTAGCAGCAAATGGGTCAGATTTGCAGGCAAATGTAAGGCTCTTTGGGACTGACGTGCAGAAGAGACAGAGGATTATAAAGTGGGGTGTGACTTGCTTTAATTGATGCCCTCTTCTGTCCTGTTTGGTTGCTTTTCTTGTTAGGTTTTCTTCCTGTTCCTGGGTGTGTTAGTCCAGACTTAGTGGCTGTAGTTGGAGGTGGTGCATAAATAATATGGGTTGGAACAAAATTGAGTTTTCTCAGTGTGTAATATATAAAGTTGTAATTCACACAGATTCGGATTTTCTTAGATTTCTTAGATGTCTGAAGAAGCAGGCTTTTTCGAGACATGAAGTCCATTGTGTTTGGTGCTCTGCTTTGCTGTCCAGTTGTTTGTAAGTCATACATTGCAGTCATTCCCTGCTAAAACTTGCTTTAGCTCATGTGTCCTTGGTCATTGTGTCCTTTGATGCCCTTGGTGCATCCAATCGAACTGCTTCATTTGATGGCTCCATAGCTGCAAACTTTTATTTTCTAAGCTGTAGCAGAGTCAGCTAAAACCTATGATGTGATTTTTTAGAAGGAACTGCTTCAGTAGCTACACAACACATCCCTGGTTGCTTGCAAGTATGCCACAGTACCTATAAACAGTGGAGTGGGGAATGAGAGGGGAAATCTTTAGATTGGAATTCAGTTAGGGAGCTGACTTCTCTTTAAAGGTGCTCAGGCTGTATGTTGAGCATTCTTAAACCTCACTCTTTAAAAGTCTTGAGAGGAAAAATCCTGATGAAATTGTCAGAAATTTCAGTATTAGGCTTGATACTGTCTTTAAAGGAAGTGTAAGGTCTGACTGAGGTTTCTTTGCCCCCCCTTCCTCCCTCTTATTTGTGTAACCATTTATGCCTAGCTTGAAACTGGTTGGTTTTTTTACATGTTGTTTCTTTTTTTTTCCCCTTTATTTTAATTCCTGGATGCCTATATATAACTGTCTTAACATCTTCATGTTTTAGGAAGGAGCAAAAGATGGCTTTAATGTTCTAACTTGATGCAGTCTATAGGATTCCAACTTCTGAACAAGGTGTCATGAGACGATTTTTGTTTCCTTTGTTTTTCACAATGATCAAAGAGCAATATAAACTATCTGGAAGGGTGGTTAATAAATGTCACATTTGAACTGTTCTTAGGGGTAGGATAAGTTCTTGGGATCCTGAAGCAACGTGTCATAAGCTGCAGCAGCCACTAAGGGTTGTGAGCAGTGCCAAGAAGCCATAGCAAGGTTTTGATTCACACCATCTGCTTTATCTTTTCCACCCTGTCTGGGGAGAGGGGCATCTCCCTGATGGTTCCTCTCTGGTCAGTGCTTGCCCTAGGCTCTGATGCAGCCACTTGAGGAGTAGACTACACTGGGAGACCTTGAAGATGCACAGGCAGTGGAGCAGACAGAGCTTGCTCCTTGCCTCTCTCTTGCAAGGTGCTAAATGTGACCACCATTTGGATTTCAGAGGAGGGTCACAACTACCTAGAGGACTTCTGTATCATCTCAGCATTGTCCCTGGAGTTAAAAGGAAGTGGGATGAGGTAACTGTGAAGGTCATGTCAGTTTTGTATCCTTTCAGTTGCTTAAGACTTAAGAATTTGAGGTATGTTTTGCAGAATGTGATTTAATTATTTATACACAAACACCCACCCCAGTTCCTAGCATATGTGGGATAAACACACTACCGAGTCTTAGAAATGGCTCTCACACACCAGATTTGAATGCTCTTGGCTTAAGGTATTAGTAATTATCCTGAGCATTGTGGACAGAAATGGCAACTTGTGATACTTCCTGTGTAGTTGTCTGTATTGGTACATCCTCCGAAGGATTAACAACTGGATATAAACAGGCACACTGAAGAGTGAACAGCCGTGCCAGAGTCAAATTAGGGCTGCTTTGTGTGTATAATGCCATGGGTTTTATAATTTTCTCTTGATGCCTATCTGTGAGCTCATCTTTTAAAACTAACAAGTGTTGCTGCAGATGCACAGCCTGTGCAAATTAGTGTTCTGAATATGAGAACACTAACCTCATATGAATATGAGGTTGTACAGCATTAAATGTGAAACGTTGATGTGTTTTACATACCTATATAGCTATTTGGGGAGCTTCTTATTTTATGCTTCTCTGCCCTATTTTTTGTGATTAAGAGCTATTCCTACCTGGTTGCACGTGGCGTCCCTCACTATCAGCCTCCTCTAGAAACGCTACATCAGAAAGATACTGTGTTTAGTGACAAAAGATTAAAGCTGAGTATCAGAGTTCCTGCTTGAGAAGCTTTGTCTCTTAATTTAGGTCAGGACTTCACTGTATTGTGCTGTAAACAGCACAATGGTTGCACCAGTCTTCACTGTCTAATAAGTGCTGTGTGGTAAGCTGATCCTACCTGACTGCATGCTGCACAGCTCTGGCCCACGCAAAGCATACCCAAAAGGGAGCAGCTTGAAACACATTCCCTGCCACCCCAGGCGAGCAGCTGTGACCCTGGCTGGCCAGCGGGATGCTCCCCTCCAAGAGCAAAGCTGTGGAGTGAGAGCAGCCTTGATTCAAGGTAAAATCCTCAAGTCCTGGGTGTTCCAATCCATCTGCCTGCTCTTCACAGTAATCACCAGCTTCCTTTGGTCAGTAACTGGAACTTTGTTTGCTGCCTTTGCATTTGCCACATTGTGTCTCCTAATTCCATTCCTTACAAGTGTTTGTGTGTGGAAATGTGACAAGGAGATGGTTGGAGAAGCTAAACATTTTCCTAAGGGTTGCAGGCAGTTTGGAGCTCTGCTTCAGCAGGTTTTTCCCACTCTTTGTATGTTTTTGGAAGGTCTTCAGGAATTTATCAGAAAATGTTGTCTTGGGAAGCTGAGCAAAACCAGAGATCAAGCTCTGCATGCTGTTGGTGCTATATCTGGTGCAGTGCCAGGCCTTGAAATACTATTTGCAGGTGTTTATACTGCCACAAGTGGGACAAATACTCTGTATAACAAGACAGGCTGAGTTTGGAGTGCTTTTGCAGAAGTTCTTTAAAGAATTAAGGCAGCTTCTCTCAGAGGGGTGCAGGGAATCTCAGCACTTGAAAGAGCCCTGGAAAGACTTTGGAGACATCAGAGATGTGTATGATTGTATTCCAGGAGAATCCCCAAGAGGGAATTCCTAAAACTGTGATGAAAATGGGGCTAAATTTACTTTGCAGTGGCATAAACCCCCCCTTCATTCTGGAGCATTCACACAAAATCACAGAAATAATGCTTGTGGTAATGGTTTTGTGCTTTGTTGTTTGTGTGTTGTTGTTGCTGTTGTTTTTAATTAAGTATATTTATACCTGTCTCTTGCCTTGTTTGATTTGGACTGTCTTTATTTTGACCTTTGAACTGGTGTCTGTAAGGATGCATATACCCCTTTTTACCCTCTAAAAATGAGGGCAGGTAAGGATTTGTCTTTTCCTGCAAAGCCAGCTTTTCCAGCTACATAAATTGTGTTTGATAAGGTTTTCTGTTGCTTGAAATGCTTAGTGGTGTAATTGCTTGATGGGTGTATTTGACAGGTTTTTGTGTTGCTGGGAGTCATGCGACTAGCAGCCAGTTGATAGTGAAATTAAGAATAGGTCTCAGAAGAGAGTTGACATTAATTTTTAGTTAGCAGCTAAACTTTGAAAGCAGTTTAATATTAATAGCATACAGTGAGGTGGTGTTCCGAGGCAGTCATCACTGATATTTCCTATCAAAAAAGGCAATTAATTTCTAAAATGCCCATTTCCTAGTTGTGGCAGGAAAGACACCAGCAAGAATAACATGTGTGTGGTGTGTTTGTACAGAATAATAACCAAAGATCAAGGATCTTTCTACAGCTGTGAAGAGGAAGCCAAGTAAAATATCCTTACTTCTTGTGAATAACGTTTCGGGGGACCTTGTATTCATACTGAGTCTAGGGGCATAGCGAATAGACTTGTGTTTCTACCCTTAGATGACATGTTATGGAAAGGTAAATTTCATTGCCTATGTAGTACGTTCTGTTATTTTTTAGTGTGATTGTTCTTTACAGATGTCATTATTTTTTTTTTCATGATAAATAACATTTTTGAACTCTAGATGGCTGTTTCTCCTTCTGCGTCAAATAGATGCAATATATACATATAGTAAGGTGAGAGGAGTTCTGACATTAAGGGCGAAGGAAGGAGCAGTAGGTCCAGATTTGAAACCAAACAGTCCTCCAGCGAGGTAATTTAGTTGAGCAGAGAATAACTTCTGTAGGGTCTCAGTTGCTTGTACCAAAATCTGGTTTTGTTTTGAAATTCTGTATACACGGTTGTTGATAACAAATGATACAATTCTGTTGAGAAGAAAGCATTTAATGAGAGGGTTGTGACTCCGATGTGCAGTTTGGCTTTGTGCTATGAAATAACCGTGTGCTGTTCTCTTTTTGTGTTTTCCAGATGTTTCTGACGGTGTACCTCAGTAACAATGAACAGCACTTCACTGAGGTGCCAGTCACGCCTGAAACAACCTGCAGAGATGTGGTGGAGCTCTGCAAGGAGCCTGGTGAGAGCGAGTGCCACCTGGCTGAGGTGTGGTGTGGCTCAGGTAGGTTATGCTTGCACTTTGTGAATTACTGCCCAGTCACTGCTTCTAATACAGCAGCACATCGAGACTTGACACACTTGGTTCCTGAGGGTTTCTGCCTTACGGTTTTGCTAATCTCTTCTTCAGACCTGCTGTACAATAATGCATCTACAGAAAGGCTGACATGTGCAAAAATGATCTGAAAGCAAAAGAAGGGGACTCAAGCATGCAGATGTTCTTTTGCCTGTGCAGTCCTTCTCTGACTGAAATGAGTCTCTAAGGGTGTGGGGGAGTTGTTTTCTTTTCCTTCTCCTCACGGTGGATCCCAGTGGTCTGTGTGTGGTTTTTGAAGTAGTATCAGTAGTTCTGTGACCCAGTCAGAACTGTTTCTTTGACCCTGTAGCCATTTTCCTGTGCAGTGGCAAAGGAAAATTTCCTTTTTCTGATAACACCCTCATTGTTCCCAGTTGTGTTAATTTAGTTTGGAAGTGAAGGAGTGTTACCAGAATTAGTAGGAGTTACCTGATGTGAAATGCTCTAGAGAAAGTGCGTGGGAAGGAGAACATAGAAACTGCTTTGGACTGTTCACTGTCCTTTTAAGCCTGTGGAAGAGGGTTTTATGTATGTGGTCAATTGTGGCTTTTTTCCTTCCATGTTCTTGCTGATTTTTGCCATGGAAGTTCAGATCTCCCTGGTTTGCAGTGCTCCATTGGAACTGGAGAAAATGTCAACAAACAAATCAAAAGCTGAAGTGTGGCTAACTTTTCATGGCTTAAACACGAAAGGATTCTTGACTACGTCCTGTCTCCGTAGTACTCATTAGACGCTGGCAGTTATCCAGAGATGTAAAATAGATGAAGGGTTTTAAAGCAAGAAAATAATTATATTTAATCCAACTTCTTTAAGATGCTTCAACAAAAATATGAAAGAATTAGATGATGAGGGCTTATGTTCCTGTTGTCTGCTGTTGGCTTAGGTTCACATCTGTTCGAAGAAGTCTTTGAGCTGGATGTTTAATAGTATGAGGTACCTGAGTTGTCTCTTGAATTGTCTTTTCTGACAGTGATGTAATGTTTCTGCTACTTCTAAATTAAAAAAATGCAACAGAATTTCCTCCTTAGAAACGAAGCATCTTTTCTTTATAAATGGTAGTAAAATAAAATCACCAGTCAAGCATAGAGAGAAATACGATAGGGACGGTTTTCTTATTGTACATCTTTGTCCAACTCTGTCTAAATCAAAGCAATGCCAAACTCTGTAGTGAAACACAAGTAAAATAAGGGTTTAGGTAAACCCACTGAATTTATAGTTAGGCTTAGCCCCATGCCCTGTTAAAAAGCACAGGTTGTGATGGTGAGGGACAGGATTTTCCTTTGGTTGCTGAAGTTGGAGCCCTGCTAGAGTGGGCAGCTCCTCTGCTTGTGTTTTTTGAACTTGGATTTTTGATTGCCTTTGAGATGTTGATGTAGAATATGCTAGAAAGGGCAGCAAGATTGTCCTGAAATCAGTGGAGAGCCCCTGTAGTGAAGGGCAAGTGAAGTTTGCCAGTACTTTGTGTCCAAACACAAAGCTCAAAAGTGAGCTTTTGGCTGAATGAGATCATGTAATACATGAAGGCTTATTTGTAAAATCAGGTTGTCAGCCTCTCTGTTTCTCAAGGAGATGTAAGAAAATAATCTGGATGTAGAAACATGAAGCAGAGAATTTTTTTGCCTGAAATGAGTCTTTGCAAAGACGTCATGAGATACCATGAGAACAGATATCTGGATGTTACTTGCACAGCTATTGTTGTAAGACAGAAAAAGTCCCAAACTCAAACCTCTCCATTTATACAGTGAAAACCTTGACAAATGTTTTAGAAACCAAATTATTCTTGTTCCTTCCAAGGTCCTTCATATTTGCTAAGTATTTACTTCTATACACAAACACTGGCGAGTGTGTGTATGTGTATAAAACTGTAAACGGATTCAAATTGTACTTGGTAACAAGAAGTGCATTAATCTCAAATCATGTAAGACTGAAGATTTGAGTCCTGGCTGAAGTACACGCATGTTGTTTCAGATAAAATATATCCTTTCCTAAGCATCTGTATGACATCCAGTAGCAGTCATTTGTAAACACAATCATTTGCTGCCTTCCCCCCAATCCAACATATGCAAATCATACATGTTTGATTTACTGGGTGGGGGGGCAGCAGGGGCAGGAAATACTTTAATCTTCTGCATAATCTTGTTTTAGATGTCAGCAAAGTTTTCTATCTTGTTTTGCCAAGATATGCCATGACTTCTATTTTGTTTGCATTTTACAGTGAACAAATGAAACTGTTTTGAGCCAAACATAGTGCAGTGCAGCTAACCTGGGGTAGAAACAAAAGATTTATGTAGGAAAATGATTTCTCAGGCTTGAGCTACTGAGGTCGGATTGTTCTTACATTGCTTGTCTCTCTCTGAGCTTGCTCAGGAATTTCAGCTTCTGTTGTCAGGCCTTATTAAGGACACTTTGAAAGATTGCTGCAAGTGTGCTTGAGGCACTCTGCTCCCTGAAGGGGGCAAGTTTCCTACTTGCCCTGTCCTCCCAGTTTGGCTTGAAATTTGACGTGTATCAGAGCAAACATTCTTTGTCTTTCTGCTCTTGCCAGAATTGTATTAAGCAACTACCTTGACCACTGTGAAAAGCAGTCAGAAGGTGTATGCACATATAAAGACTTCTTGTTTTCCTCTTTATGAGATGGGGAATTAAAAAGAAGTCTGATTTTTTTTTTTTTTTGTCCTGTCTTCTTGAGCTTTCCAAATGTAGTTTTGTTTGCTATTTGAAAGTCCCTTTGACCTTCCTTTTGAAGTCACTGAGTGGTATTGACAGGATCCTTTTCAAAGGGCATCTCCCTTGATTATTGAGTTTCAGTTGAAGTATTGCCGAGCTGCTAGAAATCTGCCTCTTAAGCCTGCTGTATGTTCTTGAAGATGGAAATCTGACAGTGGTATTACTGGTTTTTTTTTGGGTTTTGTCTTTTTTTCCTTTTGAATTAAGGTTTAGTAGATGAAGAGCTTTTTTAGCTGTCTAGACAACTAACTGCCAAGAGACTGCTTATTCTGTAACAGTGACCTACTTGCTTATTCTGTAAAGCTAATCTCTTTTGACAGTGACTCCAGAATTTTTCCTTCCTAGATCGCTTGAGCACAGCTGCAGCATTTTCATTTAAAGAAACACTTTTATGTTGAAAAGAGCTTTTTACGTGCTGAAAACGTTAGTAGCTTCAATTCTTAACACTAGTGGTTTTTTTTCCCCTGAAATGATTATTCCATATTAATATAGTGACTTGAAAGACTTCATTGAATATGAATTAACAACTCTGATTTTCTTTTCTGTTCCTCCCCTTAAATAATGAGAGGAAGCACCTAACAGAAGCAATGTTAGCAAAATCAAAAGTGGTGCAGAAGTGGTGATATTTCATTTCAGTCTTTCTCTGCTCGTCTTATTTCTCAAGCCAGGAATAATATCCTCTGTTTGTCTGACACCTAGCGCAAATGGATCCAACATGATACTATGAGTGTAGCCTGACTATTCAAAGTTAGCTCTGAGATCTGTTTACCACAGTTGCCATCACTTTTAAAATACATGTAAAAATGTATTGTAAAATGCTTAGAAAACCAAAAGAAATTGCTTTCCTGTAAAAAATTTAGTAATTCTCAGTGTATCCTGTTTGTGAATGCCCAGCTATGAAGTGCGTAAATTCTGGAACAACAGTAATACAGCAAGAGAGGAGTACTGGTAAATGATGGCAGTAGGTGTAGACTCCCACTGCATTTTTTGTAATATCAAAAGGCAATGAGTATGAGTTAAAAATAAGATGTGACTGAATCCCAAACTTGGGAACACGAACAGGAAAAGGAATTCACAGGAACTGTGCATGTGACTTTTAAAGAAACCTCATCCTAACTATCTGAAAGAAAATGGCAAGTCTTTATTTGGAGTCATTTTTCACTGTGATCTTCTCCTCCTCTCACTTTGAGCTGTGACTCCAAAATAGTTCAGCTTTTCCAGGTTTATCAGAAGTGGGGCTTTCAAAATGCATGTAATCTGAACTTCATGAAATTTGCTGTCTGAGAGAAGGAGCCAGATCTGTGGTTGACAGGAGCTATAAGTGATCACTTGAAGTGAGAGGAGCTATGATGGCATGCTGAGGATCAGGCTGTTGGGTACTGCCCAGGAGCCTCTTCAGGGAATTGAGTGCTTCTGCTTGAGCTTGAAGGCAAGAGCTGCAATTCAGCATTTGATTGCAATCCTTAGGAAGCCTTAAGAGAAGAATTTCTCTTCTCTGAGAGTTAATCTTTGCACCTCTCTTAATTCTTGTTGGAATAGATAGTAAATGAGTCCCTGTAGGAGTTGGTGCAGAGGAGCCCTTGAGTAGGGGGTAGGAATGACTGACAAATAAGTTTGTCGGAGGTACCACAGAAGTGGAGCAAAAGGTTATGACAACACATTTCTTGCTGTGATGAGTGGCTAAGATGATCTGCAAATACAAAACTAAGCAGAAAGCTCTAAATTGCTTGTTTGCTTCCCCTTGGGCTGGATGGTGCATCAGCTTCTCCCTTCAGGGGTGGACTTTTAAAGGGTGTATCTGCTTTTCAGAAGTGTTGGTTGAATTTCAGAAGCAGGGAGTGATATAATGCCTTCCTAAGCGAAAGGTAGAAACGCTTTGGGTGAGGGCAAGGCTTAGGTGCACGCACTGGATGATGGACAGATATTTTTGTATTGTTTTGGTATATGCTACTTAGGGATGTAATAGTCAACTGGCTTTTTACCTTTTCAGAACGTCCCATAGCTGATAATGAACGGATGCTGGATGTTCTGCAGCGCTTTGGGATGCAGAGGGGTGAGGTTCGCTTCTTTCTTAGGCATGAACGCTCTCCCTGCCGGGAAACAGGTAGGTGTTGCTTTCAACTGGTTTATTTGTCTAAGCTTCATTTCATTACTCAAGGTTAACAAGACGGCCTGTGTATATAATTTATTAATGTGGGTAGTCAGTATGGTGTTGCAGACTTTTTTTGTTCCGACTGTTACTTTATTATGAATAGAATGGTAGTAACAGAAAAGTCTGTCATTTTAGTAAAGACTTTATCCTCCTTTGCCAGATCTGGGGACATTAAATCCAAACTGAAATTTTTGCAGGTTTTCTAGAGCTGGTCATCACCACGGCATCTAAAGGCATCCTGTGTTAAATATACTAGCCACAGCTAAATATCTAGAGAACTGTGACAGTCTCTTAAATAGAGTAACAGAACTGTTTTCCAATAATGTGATCTATTATTAGGGCTTAGGATGTTTCACTTGGATAATGCATTTACCAGGATGATAAATGTAGCATACTTGGCAAAAGATGAGAGTTCTTTAGTGTTTTTCCCCCAATCTAATTTGTCATTAGTTTCAGGAATAGCATTGAATGAAATGCCTAGTCAGGTTCTCTGAGAAAGAGATATTCTCTGCATTGTAAATCTAAATGTGAAATCTATAAAGAAAACTACTTTTTGCTTTTCAAGGTTTTCCTGTGCATCCCATATTAATCTCTTGTAGAATACTGAAGACTTTTACCTTTAAATCAGTCTAGTGGATTCTTCCTCTTCCCCTTTTTCTGTTTTCATCCTTGGTAATCTTCCTCAGTGTTGGAAATACTGTGTTCGTGTTAAGTGGCTCTGTACCCAGCATATGGCTAAATATATCTTGAGGTTTCAAAAGTGTAATGATGATAGAATGAGTAAATGAAAAGTTGAAGCTGTGTCGTTTCTATCTACTAAGGATTTTAAAGTGCTGTTCAGTTGTCAGGATGTAATTTTTCAAGCCTGGGGTGCTTGCATTAGTATTAGGATTGATGTGTTTTTTTTTATCGGCCATGGCATTGCTAAGAAGTATATTTGGGGAAGAGCAAATGAATAGTTAGGAACTCTGTAGTTAGTCTTGCAGGAATATGTTCTTGAAACAGGTATCATATGGGCAAGAAGCTAACAAATGTACTGCAGGATGAAGCCACATGAATGTTGTACAGGGAAATGAGTGAGCTTGACGTTTGGCATCTGAACATAGTTTGTACATAACTTGATGTAAACATTAAAGTACGATTCTAGTTAAGCAGCATTTTTACTGTTACAATGACTGCCAGAAAGAAAAACATTTGTCCTTTTCAACTTTGTACAAATAATCAGCTGTAGATTAAGTGGTTTCTTTCATGATAGGTGACTAACCTTTAACTATTGTTATGCATGTTCTCTGTAAGACAGTTGACTGAAGGCACACCAGAACATATAGATGATGGTTTTAAGGTGGTGGTCCAAATGTCTTTCTGTGAATTAACCAGTTACTTTTATCTCATTTGCAGAGGGGAACACATTTTCCTGACTAAGCATCTGTAGCACAGACTTACTAGGGGCCTGTTGACTGCAGGAGAAATATTGGAATAGTGTGTTGTTGGTTAAGCTTTTTCGGTTGGTTGGGTTTTAAACAGTCCTATATTTTATTTATTTATTTTTTTTTAGATAAATGTTGACATCAAACACCAACTTCTTCATTAAAATATCTTGCATCATCCATTAAGTTATCTCAACAGTAAGCGCATAGGAAGAACAAGTGTTCAGATTTTAAACCAAAATGGCTGTACTGTTTCTCATTTTCGATTGAATGTGATGTCTAAAGGGATAAGAAAAATCCTAAAGTACCTTACCATCTTTGCCTATTCCTGTATTTCTATCTAGGGACTGGACAAAGGTCTCAAGATCCAACCTTAAAAAGAAATGGTGTGAAAGTGCCTGGTGATCGAAGGATAGAGAATGGAGTAAGTGCTTGATACAATATATATATATTGAGAATAGAGGCTTCCCTTCTTTTGAGATCCTACCCTGGAAACTAAGAGGCTATTCTGGAGTGATTGCTAATGACTGCTCTAAAATAAACACAAAGCCTCTAGCAGTTATCACCCTTGCTTTCAGTTCTTAAGATGTCTCTGGAGATCCATTGGCTGCCATGTCTGTATTTGTACAGGTGATCTCAGAGCAGCAAATGCAGCAGACTTTCCCTTTTCTACTCCCATCAAAAGTTTTGTCATTTTCCTTCTGTTCCAGATTTCGCAGTGAGACCTATTAGTGTTTCAGCACTGAATCCATTCTGTGCCATTTATTCTTGCTCCAGAAGATATAATTGTGGATATAAGGCTGAACCTACATTCAAGAAACATGAGAGCAGATAACTAATGTAATAATAGTGTTACTTTTGAGAGTGGCAGGGATTTTTCCCCACACTGTGTTTAAACTTTCCATTTTCTTCAACTTACGTTGAAGTACTTCGAATTGCAGTGATACACCTATGACCACAGATCCATTCTGCCATGTGCTGAGCATTCTGGGCTCAGTCAGTCAAAGTGGATTCATGCTGAGCTTAGTTAACAAAGGGCTCTGAAACGCCTCTTTAAAATGCTAAAAGTATTCATGTTTCAAGAGATGTCAGTGTATGTGTGTTGCTGGATTGGGCTACACATGTGCATGAGCTTACAACTATTTATTCTTTTGCCGTGGAAATGTGCCATTTCTTTCTATTTATTTAATTGGATACTTAGTTATTGTTGGGGTTTTTTAAAGACTTTTATCATACTTCTCTGCAGTAGCTCTACTGAGTTATGCACTAACCAAATTAAAAGTCTAGACTTAGTATGCATTGGATTTTCTTTGACAGGTCAGTGCTCCAAGGATGGATATGACACTGGCTGAACTTCAGGAAATGGCATCACGCCAGCAGCAGCAAATTGAGGCTCAACAGCAAATGCTGGCTAACAAGGCAGGTTTGGAATGAGATTGTTTACAGCAAGGAACACAAAGGTTGTAAAAGTTGCATTAGGTGGGGGGATTTGAGAGTTTTTCCCCTCTCACACAGAGGGATCTCTTTCTTTGGCTTTCTGTTTTTAAATTTGAAAGTCAATCTATGCAAATATCCAGTAGTAAAACATTAAAATAATGCCAGCGATGGAAGTGACCACAGTGGTTGCTAAAAGGATAGAGGATGTAGCATTAATGTATTGTCATTTATCCTAATGGCTCTGCCAGCTCTATTTGTGCTCCATGTGGTGAGCAGCAATTAACCAGTTTGATCATTGAACAATGCTTTTGTTTCAGGGTATAATGCTGTCCAGTAATGATATCTTGCTTTCCCCTGCTAGAGTTCAATGTGCCTGCTTTCCTGGGGCAGCTGTCTGGAAAAGATGGCATATATGTGAGAAAAAGAGCTAGGAGAGTGATTTATAAAATGCTTATTATTCAGGGTGCCCCTTAATAATTTAGGGGGAAAAAATAACTCGCCATCTGCAGAATGCTGGCATAGAGTTCATATTTGACGTAAGTGTTGTTTGTACACACTACTCTTGAAAATATAACAGAAAATGCTGCTTTTGGCAGAGAATCATTAAATACGAGCCTGTCCTGAAAAACTCTTGGCTCTCTGGGTGAATGAGTTCCCATGCATTTCAGAATATGCTTTACTGGGGAAAGAGGCTGCTCTGGGGCTTTTGTTTCACTACACTTTCTCTGTCAGAAGCCCTGTCTCCCTCTCCTCTCGAGATCAGCTGGGTTCTCCCTTTTCCCCATCCCATATACTCAGCATCTTGTTCAGTTCCCTTGGCTTTCAATAATTGTATCTTGGCGAAGTGCTTTAAAACATGGCTTTCAATAATTTTATCTTGGGGAAGTGCTTTAAAACATGGCTTTCTCATGGTTCTGAAGCGCCTGCAGAGTGGTACTATGGCCTGTCAAAATGTTGCTCTTTTAAAGTAAGAATGGGTATAAAGAAGGTGCAACTATAATGTAAGAAATCAAGCAACTGAGTTTATTTATTTTTTTACCAGGAGTTTAGCAGCATAGTTAACATCTGTTCTGCCCAGATTAATTTGCCAGGGCAGAATGTTGCCCTCTTCTCAGTTCCAGCTGATGTGTTAAATATAAAAAAGAGAAGCCTAAATCATTTTAATTTTTGTCTGTTTTGCTCACAGGTGATAGAAATAGACTTTGGTCTTATAAATAACACTGTAGTCACTATATATATATACATATGTGTGTGTATGAATGAAACCAAAAATGGGAACGCTATATATATTTACTGTAAAGGGAGTTGTACAAGACTTTAAGGAATATATATTTTAAATTACGAGTTTGAGTCTGGATAGCTACCCATCAGGAGGGTGTCTGCTGCCTGTGGTTTGAAGAAGAGTGGCCTTGTGGGTGTCCCACTGGGAGAATCTTTCATTTAACCTGTCTCTCTACAACAAACCTGCTTTCCTGGATGCCCTTTCAAAGAGAAGCTTTCCATTGCCTCCTTCCTGCCTTCTGAAATCAGATGCAATATTAAAAATAGATTCTGAGGGGGGAAAAAATACACTTTTCTTTTTAGACATGAGCTGTAATATCTATTTTTTGACATTTTCCTGTGTGGGATTGACTCCAAACTAGCGCATATGCTGTGAGTGCTGCCTGCTTTTATATGACTGGTGATTTTTATTTGGAGGAAGTGTCAAGTTCTAATGTTAGTAAGCAGTGGTAGTCTTGGCTGTTAGTGGGTGCTTGGGAAAGTCTTCGTTCTACCACTGCAACAACCTGTCATCTCCAGAACTGGAAGCCATGTGTAATGGCTGGTGATTTAAAGGAAGTCTCTGTAGGTGATTTAGTGGTGTCTTCTAGCTCTAAACTATGGATGTCTGTATATAGAAACTAATAGTGTACCATTTCTGCTCTTAGAGAAGCAAAAGAATCCTCTCCACTGGCATGATGTCTGTTGTATAAATTTTGGTCAGCTCACTGTGAAGGTTTTCCTGTGTCTTGAATTGTCCTGTGTTGTGATAGCAGTGATCATTACCAGGAAACGGTCAATTTTCAGTCATTGGTGTGCAGTGATCCCCCACCTCAAAGGAGTTTTTAGCAGAACCAGTAAAAGCACAAGGAGGGATGGAAATGATCCATAATTTATGGAATCTAAATATTCTTCTGTAGAAAGAATGTCTAATATTTTCCAGCATGACTTAAAATTGTTTAAAGTGTGGCATGTATTAGAGATCTGTAAAATACAAGCAGATGGAGAAGGTAAAGAGGAAATAATCACCAGCTATTGTAAGTCAAGAGCCATGTAGTGCTTAAATGAAATTAGCAAGTGTCATGGAACATAAATACTAAATTTTTCCTTAGACTTCAAGGGATTTTGGGTAATTTCATGGAAGAAAAACTCTACCAAGGGCTGTTAGGCGTGGATACCACCTCTGTTTCAGTACGTACTTGTACTACAGAATAGTTGTACTAGGAGGATTGTACTGGGACAGAATCAGGCCTTGTTTGCTCTGTTGTCTCAGACTTCCCATGACACTCAGAGAAGAAATAATACTGGGCTGAAGCTGGTCAGAGCTGCTGTGGTGATTGTTTTTGGGACTGTTTCTGGCAGTACCTTACCATAAATTCATTCAGGAAAAAGAAAGGTAAAAAATACATTGTCTTGGCTGCAGGAGCAACGTCTGAAATTCCTGAAACAGCAGGATCAGCGACAGCAACAGCAAGCTGCTGAGCAGGAAAAACTGAAGCGATTGAAAGAAATTGCTGAGAATCAGGAAGCCAAACTTAAGAAAGTGAGAGCACTGAAAGGCCATGTGGAACAAAAAAGACTCAGCAATGGGAAATTAGGTGAGTTGCTGCTTGGAGAAAGTAGCCTGTGACTTTTTATGGACTGTGGTTCTTGGAACCCTAAAATTTCTGGCGATTTCAGTGATTCAGAGGAGTTATTTGCAGCATTTCAGTAAATGCTAATCTTGACAGTTTCAAATCTTGTATTTACTAAGAAAACTCCTGAATGACCTAGAACGCAATATATTTTCTTACTGTACTTTAAAATATCCCATAAGGACACCCTGTGTTTTAAGCCTAGCACATGTACTCTTTAATTACAGTGTAGGTGTTTTCCTTACTTAAATACCTTTGTGAACCACAGTAACATTTTTCCGTCCTTGATGTCAATACCTCACACATTTAGTGTTGTTTTCTTGGCCTCTAAAGCTTGGCCTGATACTCATGTTGCCTCTTATGCAACAGGTAACTTAATGGACAAAGTGGCTGTGTATTTTCTTTGTAATTATGGAAGTCTGACTAGCGTCTGGCTTGCTGCAATATTAGTTGGGAGCTTGCATGTTTGTGCAACATTAAATATTTATTTTAGACTTAATATCAACACACATTCTTTTGCCTCTATATGTATTGCACAGAACTTGTCATTTCTAGCTGGACTTAAATGAAAATATATTGATTTATTAAGGTAAAGTACAGATATATTGTTTTATTAGGAAGCATTGTACTTTATGGATTAAGCAAAAGTGTTGATTTTTTTTTTTTTCTGTATGGGGAGAATGCACTTTATGTTTGGGTTCTGTTGCACAAAACAAATGTCAGTTTAAAGGAATGGAAAGATGATAAAGTAAAACAAGGTGTATATTTCTGCACCCTCCCGAGCAGATCTGGTTGTGGTACTTGATTGAACTCTTACTGATTCCTTAAACTGTTCTCTAATGCAACAGTTTTGGCAGTGGGAGCAGCTAATGACACCCATTTATGATAGACCCTAAAAAGCCTTTTGAGTTTTTGTTTAATATATCAGCCCAAGTGTTCTGTCATTTGAATTCCTACGACCTAAATTCAGAGTTTTGAATATCATAAATATGCCTTATGGTTAAGTATGTGTCTTCCTGCTGAATTCAATGCTAAGTGAATTTAGGCTTCTACAGGTGAAATTCATCTGCTTATTGTAGTTTTGTTTCCATACTTCAGAAAATAAAAGATGTTCTTTTTCCCTCACCATCAGTGCTCCAAGTAGACCAAATTTACATAACCTTGCATGCGCATTTGCTTTTACAAACACTTGGAGGATGAGCTGGTTTGACAGGGACTGTGAGTCTGTGGCAGCTGGACGCAGCCTCGGTGCAGCACTGCTCTGGAGGCTAGCAGGGCACTCTGTCCCCTTAACTGCTGCCTTGGAAGCAGCCCACGCTCTCGGCTGTTTCTCAGGGCAGCTATTGTGCTCTCTCATCCTCTCCAGTGGAGGAGATTGAACAGATGAACAGCCTGTTCCAGCAAAAGCAGCGTGAACTGGTGCTGGCGGTGTCAAAGGTAGAGGAACTCACCAGGCAACTAGAGATGCTGAAGAATGGCCGAATTGATGGTTACCATGACAACCAGTCAGCTGTAGCAGAGCTTGACCGCCTGTACAAGGAGCTGCAGGTAATGGAAAGCCAGCCTGTGACCTGTAACTCTAAGGGCTAAAAGTTGGTTGGGTTGTTTCTTGCCTTGTCAGAAAGAAATCATGTTGCTTCTGTTCCTGACAGAGCTGCGTGGCTGCCTCTGTGCTGAGGATGGACGGTTAGTTGTACAGGGTTCAAGGTAAATAGGGAAAGGAGCACACAGTATATATCCCTCTTCCTTTCTGTTGGAGAATAACCAACATTTTCTCCAGGGAAAATAATCTGAGTTTGCCAGCATGACTTGACTTTTTAGAATGTTTTTCTCTTTGTAACTGTTTCCTGTCCCTCATCCTCAAAGTTTATTTGTTTTTATTTTTGTTGTTTTCCTCTCTTCCCTCCTCCCCTTTCCCTCCCGCTTTGTGAATTTATTCAGTTGAGGAACAAACTGAACCAGGAGCAGAATGCCAAGCTGCAGCAACAGAGGGAGTGTTTGAACAAGCGCAACTTGGAGGTGGCAGTCATGGATAAGCGTGTTAATGAGCTGCGAGAGCGCCTGTGGAAGAAAAAGGCAGCTCTGCAACAGAAAGAGAATGTACCAGTAAGTGTGGGATATTTAATAACAAAAGAAATAACTTCATCTATGTCCCTACAGTCTGAAGTAAAAACTTGCTTGTGGGGAAGGCTGTGCAGATGCTCGACTGGTTGCTTTGATGCATAAGTGGTAGAAGGTCTTGTATTATTAAAGTGCTTTTCATGGTACGTTGGTGTTAACCTACTTATTCTTTATGGACAGGAACTCTTATGCTGTTGTGGATTTTCTTTTAGATACTTTTTTTTGTCTATTACTACTTCAGGTTTATATCTCTTAAGCCCTTTTTATTATTGGGTATAATGTTTTATCCTTTTTGACTTCTGTTTCAAACTGTGATGGATGGATACTGCAGCATAACATTCTTTAAATTGTTTTCTTTGTCCCACTCCCTCCACCAAGGTTTCTTCAGATGGGAATTTACCACAGCCAGCAGCTTCTGCTCCAAGTCGAGTGGCAGCAGTAGGTCCTTATATCCAGTCCTCTACTATGCCACGTATTGCTTCCAGACCTGAACTTCTGGTGAAACCAGCATTTTCTGATGGGACACAAGCTTTGCAGGTACCTGATGGTCCACTAAAAACGCAGACTCTGCCCAACATGAGAGCTGGGAGCAGTTCACAAGCTAAAGCTCCTGCAGGTAATAGCTTACAATTAATACTTCCCAGAAATGTTTTGTTTTCTTATCCAAGAGCTCTGTCTCTTTGCTTTATAATGAAGTGTTATTTGTAATGTCAGTCTTACTACTTGCAGTTTTCCTGCACCAGTGAATGTATTTTGTAAGCACTGAGGCTATACAATTCAATGTGTTACTTTCAGTGAGTGATTTGAGTTGTTATAAAGTGTAGAATGTAGAAGGATTTTCCTGTAAACTATGGTTATCCATTTATTTATTTTAAAATACTCTTAAAAGCTATACAAGAGTGTTTGAGTTTTTAGAGGCGCTTTTAGGATATACATGGTAACAACCATGATGCCTGTACTTAAAAACCATCAAAGGCAAGTTTTCTGATTGTGCATTTTAGAAATGATATGTACCAAGGATTAATAATTACAAGAAATATTATGAAGGAGATGACTGCAGCACAGAAACAGCAGTAAACCTGCTGACTTGTTGACGGCATAGGAATACAGAGAGATATAAGTCTAACATATGACTTGAGGCTTGGCCTCTCCTGCTCAGGGTTTCAATGGAGATTTGCCTCTCTCTGTGGCTTTCTCCTACAAGAAAGTGAGTAGAAGTCTGGAAAACCTGGAGAGCTGCGAGTGTCTATTCTGTGCTATCTTGGAAGAAGACTCGCTTTTAAGATAGGCGAGAAGAGAAACTTCATCTTCTTGAAAAGAAAAAATGGAGACTGAGCTTGTAGAATAATTGTTTCTGTTTTTATCTTTCTCCTTGCATCTCCAGTTCTGGCAGATATTATTGAAGTAGCCATGGCACGAAACCAAAGTGTCTCCTGCTGTACTGGAAAATAAGGAACTGTTTCATTTTATCTGGTTTGCAGATCCTAAAACTGCTGGAATTTTAGCTGTAGTCCATACAAAATTTGAATGGTTGCTATAGGAATGTGCAGTGGTGGTGTATTTAACTGAAACATCACTCCTTATTATTTAGCATTTGGGCAAAGCAACTGGTCTTCTAGAGAGACAACATCTGATACTGTCAGAATGAAACTTTTCTCCTGCTGCTTATCACTGTTGTTCAAATTTAATATCACTTATTGTACTAGATAATTTAGAATTCAGTAGAAGTTGCTGAAATATTTAAACTAATAGCAAGTTGCAAGCATTATCTTAGTTGTTTTTGAAGCAGACTGGATGTCTACTCCAGGGAATTAAAGACCAGCTTTAATGCAGTGTCTGCATGTACATGGAACATGCAGATGATTTTTCTGCTTTTTTGGGTATCACTGGTAGGATCTATTTATTCTTTAAAGCATTAGGCTTTTGATTCTCATCCCTTCTTACCATCCTGTTACTTTTAACTTACTGTAAATATCCAAGGAGAGCTTCTTACTAACTGGAAAGAAGGCACTTTAAAGCAGTTTGTCTGAATGCTGTAAGTGCAGCTGTGTGCCAGGACAAATAGTTTTGCTGCTGCTTTGATAGTTGTTTCTGAGCTTGGTTTCACGTTCCCTTTTTAAAACAAGGAAATGAGAGGAATCTAAAGTGATAGGATTTATAGCAGTTAACCTGTAAATGATACTTGTACGCTGTCTAGACCTGAGTCTTAGAAAAATCCCCTACCTGTAAATAAGTCAAGAAAACCACTGTTTTAGCTTAATCTGTTCTGCTTGTTCTCTTCCAGGTTCTGTGGTCCCCAGTGCAAAATCTGCCCCGTCTGCCACTGACTGGAGTAGTTCAAATGCAGACAATCATATCAGTCAAGGATCAGCCTTGACTTCAGGAAAAGGAGCTGTGACTAATGAAGGACAAAGTACGTTTTTATGTGCTTGGCATAATCTTAATATGTGGAGGATCTAGTTAATGATACCTGTCTCTTCTAAATGCTTCAGTAAATATATAGAATTTATATGAGAGCAAACAAAAAATAGATCAAAGAATATTGACCTCATAGCAGCCTTCCAGTATCTGAAGGGGGGCTATAGGGATGCTGGGGAGGGACTGTTCATTAGGGGCTGCAGTGACAGGACAAGGGGTAATGGGTTCAAATTTAAACAGAGAAAGTTTAGATTGGATATAAGGGAAAAGTTCTTTACTGTAAGGGTGGTGAGGCACTGGAATGGGCTGCCCAGGGAAGTTGTGAATGCTCCATCCCTGATGGTGTTCAGGGCCAGGTTGGACAGAGCCTTGGGTGGCATGGTTTAGTGTGAGATGTCCCTGCCCATGGCAGGGGGGTTGGAACTAAATGATCTTAAGGTCCTTTCCAACCCTATTATATGATTCTATGACCTATAAGATTTAGTGCAGTGTTGCAGGGATTTAAAAAAACACCCACCAAACAAAACCCACCCAAGCAAACAGCCAACCCCCCAAAACTAATAAAAAAACCCACAAAGAAAGGACCCCCAATAAACCCCACATTGTTTCAGGTAGTGAAGTAGATCCTAATGCCTTCATACATGTTCCTGTGGCAAGACACAGCATTTAACAGGCTTTTGGGTCCATTCGCACAGGGATAGGATGCATGCACTGCCTTGAATGTAGCACAGAACAGGACTCTTCTTCCTACAGTTGTTGTCCCTCCCTTTTGAAAGTCTTCCTCTCTCTATAACAACAGCTGAAGGAGAAACTTTTTTACGAGACAAAGAGAAGAAAGTGCGTCCATTCTCCATGTTTGACTCTGTGGACCAGTCTGCTGGGCTGGGCACACTGAGAAAGAACCAGAGCAGCGAAGATCTCCTGCGAGAAGCACAGGTATGCAGGAAACTCCTGGACTACTTCATTCCATCTGACAGGGATTACTACACCACTTTTCCAGTGTTGCTGTTGGAAAGCTCTTTGAAGAGGACCTAGGTTGTCTTTTAAGGGACAACTTCTAAGGAAATAGATGTATTTTAGTCTTTTAATGGCAGGTGGTAACTCAAAATCATTCCCTACTGTCACTGTGATGTGTGTGGGGTTTTTTTTCCCCAAAGACAAAGGCATTTGCATTCTATGTTTTCTTTAGAATTATTTACACACTTGTTTTACTGTTTAATGCAGCAATGTCCTTCACATGTTTGATTGCAAGACTTCTCACCTAAATCTAGGTACGGGCATAATTTGGTCAGGTAGGGGTGAAGTAGCGTAGAATACCTGGGGATGGATGGCAAGTGCTTTGTTGGGAAACAAGCTTCTTGCCTGCAGGTGATACTAAGTGCCTCTGCTATCTCTAGAGAAATTACTGTGCCCTGTCCTCGTTTGATGTTATAAACATAGTTGCTACAGAAGGAATGTGTTCAAAGTGTGGAAAACTATGGTGATAAAATGTTTCATGATGTTGTAAGTATTGGGCAGCAACAGTAGAAATGTTTGATACTGTGTCATTCTTTAAGGCTCTTAAGACCTTCATGACAGAACTTCTAAACCCTGTTTTGCTGTTTCATTGTAATTAATTCTTTTTGTCTTTCAGACAGCCAATAAAAATGTAACAAAGGTACCACCACCTGTCCCCACTAAACCAAAACAGATAAACTTGCCTTACTTTGGTCAAACCAGTCACCTGCAACCTTCTGATACTAAGCTGGATGGAAACCTGCAGAAGCTGCCTTTGGCTGTTGTAACTATGGGGAACAAACAAAAAACAGTGGCACAGCAGCCTTCCCATCCTTCTCAGCAGATACAGCAAAGAATTTCTGTACCACCTGCAGGTTCTTCCTCTAGCCAGGACCAAATTCTTCCCTCCTCCAAACAGGAGAGTCCCCCAGCAGCAGCTGTGAGACCTTTTACCCCTCAGCCATGCAAAGAGAGCTCACTCCCACCATTTCGAAAGCCTCAAACTGTGGCTGCAAGCTCAATTTATAGCATGTATACGCAGCAGCAGACTCCTGGGAAGAATTTCCAGCAAGCAGTGCAGAGTGCTTTGACAAGGGCACAGACCAGAGGACCACACTTCCCAAGTGGTAAGCATGTGGCTATCTACCTCTTTTCTCAGACAGGTGTACTTTTCAGCTGGTCTGTGGGTATAAAGCTGTTCTTCAGTGGAATTAGGCAGGTTGGTGCAGCTGTAAGACTGTTAGGTAGATCTTATGTGCTGTATATTGGTGTTAACAGAAAGTGCAGAATATCTGTCTGGCATTTATGAGGTAATCCTGGTTACCAGATCAATTCTGTGTGATTATGTTGTTCTGCTTCTTTGCCCTACATAGGTGAATGAGGTTGTGTGTTGGTTTTAGGTTCGTTGATCAAATATTCACACTTGTTCTTTTTCCCCACCTCTCCCTGAACTGCTTTGCAGTGTATGGCAAGCCTGTGATGGCAGGAGCTGGTGTACAGAACCAGCTGCCACAGACAGAGAACATCTACTCAAACCTCCAAGGCAAGCCAGGCAGTCCAGAGCCTGAGATGGAAACAGCTGCTTCTGCCCATGAAAACCATGAAACCGAGCGAATACCCCGTCCCCTCAGCCCAACCAAATTGCTGCCTTTCTTATCCAATCCATACCGCAACCAGAGTGATGCTGACCTGGAAGCACTACGGAAGAAGCTGTCCAATGCACCCAGACCACTGAAGAAACGTAGCTCCATTACTGAGCCAGAGGGACCTAATGGCCCCAATATTCAGAAGCTCTTGTATCAGAGGACCACTCTGGCTGCAATGGAGACTATCTCAGCGCCATCACATCCCTCCAAACAGACGGCATCAGCTGCCAGTCCTGAAAGCCCAGCAGAGATCCCAAATCCTTATCTAAGTGCAGAATCAGAAAAAGAAACAGCTGCTTCTATGCCAGAACCAACTATTGCTGAGGAAACAGAAAACACACCAGCAGATCAGAGTGAAACTGCTGTTCCCTCCATAGCTCTGGACAGTCTACCTGAGGGAGTATCAGATGGTGATGAACTCACGCAGCCAAAAACAGAAGAACCAAGCCTAGAAGCTTCACTGCCACTGGAGATGTACATGGAAGAGTATCCTCCATACCCACCACCACCCTATCCATCTGGGGAACCAGAGAGTTTGGGAGATGACTCACTTAGTATGAGGCCTCCTGAAGTTACTGGACAGTTTTCCTTGCCTCCTGTAAGTATTAGGTAGCCTACAACTTGGATGCCATGTCAGTTAAATCATCTTGATGTCATAAATCCTGCCTGTTGTATTGTAGACCTTTGACAAACAGTCTAGAAGTCTATGTGTCTGTTCTTTGTGGTGCAGAGTGCATGACAATAATGAAAAGTCTCTTGTCTCTAGAATTAATAACATGATGAAAAAGTTTCAAATGGACTTTATGCACAAATAGTAAAACTCTTCTGAGTGTTAAAGAACATTCCTTAGAGAAGTCTGCCTTCTACATCCAGACTATACTTTCTTCTTAAGAGAAAGGAAAGTATGGTGGGTGTTTGTTTTGGTTTTAGGCACAGATACAGATTTCACAAGCATTTCCTACTATGAGATAAAAATTGATTATCTTAATCCTGGATTGCATTTGTTTATGTGAAAGCGCCTTGCTTGAAAAGGAGGAACAAATTAATTTCTGCTCTAAAAACTCATTTTTAGACATCATCTGACTTGCATTTCTCCTACTAAAATGTGTTCTGAATTTTGCTTTGGAACATGATTTAACATCAGTTGATTCTCAAGTTGCATCATAATAAAATCTCTTTGGTCTAAGGGTAGGCAGAGTTTTACCATCTTGCTTCTTTTGCAAGTTTGTATCTGTGATTGGTATGGTGTTATCTTACTGTCATAGAACAGAAATGCTCACTGCTTTCAGTTCCTCAAAGAATTTCTTTGAAAACCTATCATGAATAGAATTTTAATGATACACGAAAGTGTTTTTTCCTCCGTCACTTCAGTGCAGAGGAGTTAAAAAGCTTTACATGTGTGTTAAATAGTTATTGCATGTTAGTTTTCATGCTTTAAAGACTTTGATCTTGCTCTCTTTTGCAAGGAAACTTGAGTGGTAGGATTTCTTAAATTCTAAGAACTCTCTTCTGGTTGGTTTTGTAACTATTCTCAATTCTGTGATGATGGAGAAGAAACCAGCCCAACTTCTTGATTTCATATTTAAATACTTGGGTTGTGCTGAGAGGCTTTTTCTTTAAAAAGCCCATACTTTTAATATTATGTGTAAATCAACAGGCTAAAGAGTATTTTCTGGGAATCTCTTCTTATATATCTTATCTTTACATGTTTGCTCTTGCAAAACATGAGTCATTTCTATTCGTTTTCTCCTGGACATCTGTCAGAAATTTACATACCCTTATGAATAGTGTTTATTGCGGCTGCACAGCCAGCTGGGGAGAGCGCTGAGCTAATGCATGCATATTCTCTGACGGAAAGAGTACAAACTCAGCTATAGAAATACTTGCTTTCCAGTATCACTGGGAGCATCTAAAGCGTTTCTATGCTTGGCTCTATATTCTTTCCAAAACCATTTTCTGTAACTGTTGGTTTCTGCCAACCTCTGCTAAATTTAGGAAAACGCTAGGAACTTAACATGGGTGCTTAAAAGGTAATGTACTTCATGGAGTGTACTCCTTGGTTTGTGTAACACCTTTGAGACAGCTAATGCTAAAATGGTCTTAATAAAAAAGGTATTTTTTCCTGATCTTCAGGGATTTGGGAGTTTTATTATTTTGTTGATGTGTTTGATCAAGGTGACTTCTGTATTTGAGGTGAATAGTGACCTTGTCCAGAGATAGGCAGAGATTTTTCACAGCATGCCTAACCTACTGTATTTGTGTCAGGGAGCTGGTTGAAAACAGTCTAAACTTCAGATTAGACACTGCCTTAATTGGCCATTTCTGCTGTCATTCCCAAATAAGCAAGTCTGTATTCTTCTTCTCAGGGGGAAAAAAATGCCTGTAACTCATGTTACCTTTTCACAGGGGAAGAGGACGAACTTGCGTAAAACCGGCTCTGAGAGAATTGGGCATGGGATGAGAGTGAAATTCAATCCCCTCGCATTGCTTCTGGATTCGTCTTTGGAGGGAGAGTTTGACCTTGTGCAGAGAATAATTTATGAGGTACAAACGTCAACTTGTAACCTGTGAAGCAGTCCTGCTTTGAACTGGGAAATTGCAGCTTTTCTGGAGTGGGGAAGCTAAAATAATGGTGCACAACCTATATCTGTCCTTGAGTTGATCAGCCCTAACAGGACATGGCCAGTTAGAACTGATTTTGAAAGTGTGTCAAATCAACACTTGGTATTTAGGATTGATACTTCAAATGTGCAGAACAACTCTTTCCTTATTTCTTATGTAGTGTTTTATCCCCTATCTGTGTTATCAAATAATTTGATAACCAAAATCAACATGAATTTTGCTTATCATTAAATAGACAAATATCAGAAACTTGTTACAAATACTAAGTTATCAAGACAGTATTTCTCTGAACCACTTTAGGTTCTCACTGTTAAAAGGAGACTGCAAGCTTATATGTGAGTCTTATTGTGAGATTAGTTACTGCTGTAGTTTTCTGCCTGTTTCTCATGTCCTTCATGAAAATAAGGCTCAAAATCAAATTGCAAATTAAGGCAACTCATTTTAATGTGTGAAGAGATGTTTATTGTAAAAAGTTTCACCAGAATGTAAATGGTTCCTTTTCTTGCTCAATAGGTTGAAGATCCTAGCATGCCCAATGATGAAGGAATTACTGCACTGCACAACGCTGTGTGTGCCGGGCACACAGAAATAGTGAAGTTCCTGGTACAGTTTGGAGTGAACGTGAATGCTGCAGATAGTGATGGATGGTAAGGCTTTCTTTAAGTGGTACTCTTTCCACCAGAGAGCTATGGGTCGGGGACTGCTACTTTGCTTCTACAGAGCTGGCAATGACTTTTCCACAGTAGGGCAGCAGCAGTTCTCTGTGGGACATCATATGTGAGTGCACTGAGGAGAAAATAGCCGAATTACACTAATATGAAAAAACACTGTCTGAGGCCCAGTAGGGTGGATACAGTTGTCAGGAAATTGCTTTGTTTCTTCAAGATACTGAACACAGCTTATGCATAATGAGCCATTTGGTGAAATTCCCAATGTCCTCTCTGTGAGAGCCTATAGCTTTACGTATGTTCTGGGCAGTATCTAGTACTGCAGATTCTCCTCAGTTCTTTGTTCAGTACTCTGATAACTTCAAAACAAAGCAGAAAACCACAACCTGCAAACCAGGCTTGCAGCTGATAATGGGTTACATATCCTTCTTAGAGGTAGCTAGGGAGCTTATTTACAAGGAGCTGGGGCAGGGAGCAGTGATTTTACTTTTATTTCTGCCTATAACAAAAGTGTCTAAGGCCCAAAACTGAATAAAGATGCATGTGTCCCTTACCTTCAGTAGTTATCTCAATTACTTGCACTTGTCAGTAAGTCTTGAAGTAATTGTAAGCAGTGAGATGTCAGGAAGATTTTTGAATGTTGATTTATTTTTTTTTATTATTTTTTTTATTATTATTTTTAGTGCCTTCGTGGTCTTAAAGTGTTACTGGATTACAAAAAGGTAGCATAACTAGAGATCCATATGGAAATCCAGTTTTAGGGCTCAAGCAGCTCTTGGTAGCTCCTGTTATCTATGAAAAACAATTGGTCTTGACATCCTAGGTTAAGTGTTTCTGGTGGGAAGTCTTCAGTGATGTAGTACTGATTGCTGGAGTCATGCATGAAACTGGTTTGCTTCCAGGAGTCTGTAAGCACTGCTATGAGCAGTAGGAGTAAAGTGTCCTCTTTTTCTTCTTGGCTTGCAGGACCCCATTACACTGTGCAGCATCTTGCAATAACGTGCAGGTGTGTAAGTTCCTGGTGGAGTCGGGGGCAGCTGTATTTGCGATGACCTACAGCGACATGCAGACAGCTGCAGACAAGTGTGAGGAAATGGAGGAAGGCTACACACAGTGCTCCCAGTTCTTGTATGGTAAGTGATGACAGCAGAGTTCTGGAGCATGCTAGGGACTCACCTGGCACTTTTAACTATGTTTTTGGGTGAGGAATGTAAGTTGCACATTTAGGTTGTATGCCCATGCCTTGGGTTCCTCTGGGGGAGAGGTTTTAGCCAGCTTCTTGTCACAGAATGAGGTCCATTGAGACTAAGTTCATAATATTCAACCTGTAGAGAAAATCTGAGCAGCAAAAAGTTTCCCCGCATTAAAAACCTAAAGTGTGTGTATTGACAGATACATTAGTGTGAGGTGGCGATTAGGTAAACCTTGCCACATAAGTACTTCTACATAAAACCAAAAGTGGTATGGATGTCTCAGTAGGCAGTTCATGTCTGTTAGCTGGTGTCTTTAAATGAGGAATGTTTCCTACTGTGCACTTCTGAACCAAGAAGGGTATTGCCAAGCTTCTACCTTCATGGAGGTTAGTAAGCATTGAATTTGACTTTACTTTCTGGCCTTTTTCTTCTCTTGCATTTAAAAAAGAATACCATATTGCTTTTATTCAAATAGCAAGACTGCAGAGAAACCATCTTTTAATGGAGAGAATGAATTTCCCCTAGGGTGCGATGAGTATTAGTCAATGAGGTTTTAAATTACTTTTCTGTGTGTTTTGTATGTAGCTTTTGTCCCCTAGGCACCTACCAGCTGGACTATCAAGTAATAGCAATGTAATGCAGTGTAAAAAGCTGTAATACAGCCTTTCTGGTTTTGTGGAACATGAGAGATCTGAGTTTCTGTAAGCTGCTCAGCCAGCATATTTCAAAACAGTCTGTCCAGCTGTCCTTACTAAGCTTGAAAACTGTATTTCTTGGTGCCAAATACATAGTTTTCTTTATGAGGGGAAAAAGCCCATTTAACATTAAAATCTGGGCTAAGTAAAATTCCATTTAATTTTGTATCCAGGCTCCAGTGGTGGTCAACAGCAATGCCAGAGGAAGATTGTAGGACTAGATTAAAAATAATAATCCTTGTCCAATATATCCTACTGATTTTAACTGTGATACGAGTTAAGAGATGGTATCTTTGTGTTTAATGGATCTTGAAGGATTTCTTTCAGGAATTTGCCAAATTCTTAAATTCAGGTAAACAGCCCACAGTCCCCTGTGGGAAGTAGATCCATGGCTTTGTTATATACAGCATGAAGAAATACATTGCTTTTGTGGGTTTTCTTTGGGCCCACCATCTGGTGATCTCACTTGATATTCTGGTTTTTGTTGGGATTTTTGGGTTTTATGCTATAAGATACTTTTCAGTGAGTTTTGAAAGGACTGTAAGGCTTTGCTTTATAGCCAGCTTTTCCAAATGGAAATCATTGAAACTAAGGTATCTCTTGATACGGTATGAAATACAGCCATCAAATTTCTATATTGTTTCATTAGGAATGAATCCCATTGCTAAGACTGTTCCTGGTTGCCCAGTTAGAGTAACAAATTCATTTACTTGTTAAATCTTGTTTCTTGCTGCACACGTAGGTGCAGAGCATGGCTGTTGCCAAACCTTTAATTATACCAAATGCAAAGCAAGGGAGGAGTTTCTCTGAGTAGAACTAAGCATGCAGTGGTAGTAATCTACTTCTACATGATGAGCTGGTATGTGCACATAAAGAACTTGATTTGAGCAGATGCTTCCTTTAGCAGATGTAGGTAAGAATCCTGTACAATAGGCTGTTCTAGGTAAGAGATGAAAAGGGAAATGCCAGGTTTCACACTACCACATGCAGTGTACTCTTTGTTTGGTTTTTATACTGCCAGGAGCAGTAGGATTCAGTATTTTGAAGTGGAATAATTACCTAAGAGAAGATTTATATAATAGTTAAGATACCTTTTCTGGTTTCCTGCTTAGAAGCTGAGGAATGTATACAGAAAGAATAGTATTTTAACTTTGGCTACAGCTGTAAAATGAGCAAGTTCTGAATAACATCTGCAGGGTGTATGTATGTTCTCCAAAACATCTTGGTTGAGAAGGAATTTAACAGAACTGTGTTTCTGAAGTGTTTAAAAAGAATTAAAATAGTGGCAGAAATTAAGAACTGCTGAGATAAGTGAGTTAATGAAAAGCAGCTGGTGGGGAGCAGACAGACCTTTCAGGTACAGGTCTGAGATGCAACTTGTTTTAAAGTTCTGAAGTAAAGTGGCACAAGTGCCAAATGACAACTCAAGCATCAAAATGAGAATGGTGGTCAACATAAGGAGGTATTGCTGTCCCCTTTGATAGAAAGAGAGAACAAATGAACTGAGTGTACAAAGAAGTGTTTCTTGCTCATTGCTTTGGTGTAGGAAGTGTGAACACTGGCACAAAAATACAACCTTTTATCAATTGATGTTCCTCTCCCCATTTACCTTGTATTTTTGAACAAGTCTAAGGAAGGAATTGGTCTGCTGTGTGCAGAGGCAAACTTCACAGTGCCACCTGTTCTGGGACCAACTTCCAGTAGGCTGATGATAGCAAGGTGCTAAGTGTGATAGGAACCGAGGCTGGTTGTGTGGTTCCTTCAGTAAGAGTACAGCAGTCTTTCCAACTATTGGCTTTTTTCCTTCACTTATTTTTAGCCACTCTGTGTTTTTAATGTTGCAGGAGTCCAGGAGAAAATGGGGATAATGAACAAAGGAGTGATTTATGGACTCTGGGATTATGAGGCTCAGAATGACGATGAGCTCTCGATGAAAGAAGGAGACTGCATGACAATCCTGCGCCGGGAAGATGAAGATGAAATTGAGTGGTGGTGGGCACGGCTGAATGACAAGGAAGGATATGTTCCCCGCAACCTCCTAGGGGTGAGTCCTTGCTACTTCCAGTTAAAAAACCCAGCCCACTATGTGAAATTTACACAGCACTACTCTCATGCATTTAGGTTAGGTGCAATTTCAAAGTCAAGAGGAAGGAGCTGATGTTCGTCATTTGTTCATTTGGGAGGTTGACCACCTTGGCAGAGTGGGTTAACACCCTCTGTTAGGTACCTAACAACCATTATGCACCATTATGTTAATGGGTGCATAACAGGAAAACATGTATCACCACCCTGTTATTGATAGCAGGTTCTAATACCAACCTTGTCTCATCATCTTAGAGAAAAAAAAAGCGCAGGCTTTGATCTGAATATGACTTGTGCATAAGGTTTTGCTGAGCATGTGAATGGAACTGGGTTTCCCTTCTTTCAGAAAGTGATACACTGGCACAAAGGGCCTTAAGAACTGAAACTTCTATGAAGAATGAGTCATGAGTCCTTCCCTGTCTGGGTGTGTATGCGGGGCACCTCATGGCCTGAGATGGTTTCACAAAGAGTTTTAAGACAAACATTGTAAAATTCTATGGTTATCTTTTTTCTAGTGTTGAAAAAAACATTTCCAAATAAAGGCAGATCTTTGTTTTCTCCTATGCTCTTTAAGTAATAATTAATCATATGTCAAAGGCCTTAAATGAACAGCCTCTCCTTTCCTCATCACCTTCTTTGCTGTTTTATTAAACATAATTGTGTACAAATAATAGATATTTCCAATTATGTTCCCATACTTCTCCTTATGGCTGAGAAAACTGTAACAGATGGACACATGTATAAAAATTTCCATTAAGCTTTTCTCTGCATATCCAGTTGCCTTGCTGCTAGAGATGAGGTTCTGCCAATGTTAAAGATTAACTGGTGTGAATTTTAGCTGATTGACGTATGATGCTTGAAAAAGGCTGAGCCACCTTCCTCATGCAGATAATCCTTACTCTTAAACTGGTTAAATTTTGCAGAGCAACTCTATGTACTGCAAAATCAGTTTTTATTTCTGCATCACTTTTTTCAGGTCAGGCCTACCCACAATACACTGTAAAATTCTCCCTAACATGGTACTTCTGCTCAGGTTTTTGCTCTCCAGACATAAACTTTTCCAAACCAAGAGCAGCAATGAGCCCTGCACAATAAGGTCAGAAAGGTTAGAGATAGCAGATTGTTCTGTTTGCTTTTTATTTCCCCTGCCCAAGGTTTGTGTGTTACTTCTTCATAAGCTCACTCAGCCTGAGCACAGGTAGGAGCATCCGTACTTCTGTAATAAAAAGTTTAGAGTGGGGAACACAACTCGTTCTTCTAAGTACAACCCAATCTGAACAGAACCTTTGGGGAAAACTACCTAAGCTCAGTATTAACCGTTACACTCTTCTCTATTGAGCCATTCTGGTGCTGCTACTGAAGTATTCTGTAGTTATTCTCAAAAGCAATTAGTGGAGTCCTAATATAGCAGCTGAAATCTAGGCTAAGATGTTCAGCACAGAGGAAAATGTTTGCTAGTTTAATATATTCCTATATTAAGTTGTATTTTTATCATAACTGCCTTATCCTTTTGCAGTTAGGTGCACTGAATGAAGACAAGGATTTAAATTATCTGCATCAGTACTCTACCCTTCTTAGTGACTCACTAGTTCCCTAAGTTGTATGAGAACTCTAGAACTGAAGGCAAATAAGATAATGCTGTCAATATACTGACTTAATACCAAATATTTGCGTGTTATGCTGTTGTAACTGACTGACTGATTTCATCTTTGCTAGTGGTGAAATCATAGCAGGCTGAGACAGAGCTTGGGGATGAAGTTGGTTCTTTTCTTAATTGTTAGCTGACTATTCAGAAGAAAGCATCTTTAAGGAGAATTGCTGTTTAGAGCACGGAGGATTCATCTTTCCTGATTTTATGAAGTGTATCCTTTTGGTTTTAGATGCCAGTTTTTCAGAACAGTAGCTGATCCCAAAGTCCTTTGCAACTGGGAGCCAAAAGCTTCCCAAGCATCTTGGTACTGCTGTCTTGGACTGTGTCCCATCAGTTTGTCACCCTGTGGCCAAAGTAGTCTCTGTACTGCTGTATGCACAGCCAGAATGAGTAAAGAGCACATAGCTCAAGGGCTGCAGCGTGGCATCTCCTGATTGCTTGGTGAGTGGCTAAATGAATTTAACTGGCCACCCACTAGGCACCAAGTAAAGCACAGCTCCTACAGTTCCATAGTTGTTATGCAGGCGTTTCCAGCTTGCCCACAGCTATAGATACATAAAGGCTGATGGGCATTGAAATAGAGAAAGCAAAACAGGCTTTAATACCTGTCTCTTTCCATTTATAAAACAGGGAAAAATCTTGTAGTTCACTGAACACAAGTGTCTCTTGACTTACAAAGTCACATGCACTTCCTAGCCCACCCATCTGGGTAGAGCTGAAAGTACTGAATTACATGGTATTCAATACCTACTTTTTGTACTGACAAGGTTTATTTTTTAAGCTTTCCTAAAAATGCTGGATTTGTATTTGTCACTGCTCTGGGTGTGTTTTATAACCATGCTTTTTCTGCTAGAGATTACATTAGAATTGTAGCATCAGCCAGGTTTTTCTTTTACTTATTTTTTAATAATAAATGGACTTTTAAAAGCACTAAAATTGTAAATCTCATTTCTGTTTTACCCTCAGCTGTATCCAAGGATTAAACCTAGACAAAGAAGCTTGGCATGAACTAGTACAGAAGCCAGATTCTTGAAGTACTAATCATGGATGACTTACGAAAAAAAGTCATTTTGTGTTGGTTCCAATATCATGAGACTTATTTCAATGACAATGTAATTTGAAAGCTATGAAGAATGTGCTTTGGAAACAAATGAAGGATTGATGCATTAGCAAATGGATGAGGGCATTCTCCAAGATGAAATAATGCATACAAGCAAATGACATTCTACTGCCTTTGGTCTAAGCAAGCCATTATGTTCAAGTACCCACTCTGATTTCCTCAAACATGGCAGGAAAGAATTTCACATTTTTCTTCATTAACTGCAAGGACCTTTTCAATTTACCATTGAAGGAATCATCATGAAATGGACAACTTGGCTTTGTCCAAATTTATCCTGCAGCTTTTTCCAGATGGAAGAAATTAAAGCAAGTATGTGCACAGCACCCAGATGATTATTGCTGGAAGCAGAATGTTAAAGCAGCTAAACCGAAGTGCATCTGAACAGTGAGAGCCACATGACCAATCCATTAAGCAATAACTTCTAAAAATACTGTAGCATCTTAGGAATTCCATGTATTCAAAATGTTATGTGCTGTAATAGACAATGTAGTTTTAGATTCCTCTTTTTACAGAGAGCCTCATGTATTTATTGTATTTTGTACTTTGAAAACTAAGTGTAGAAACTTTCTGTAGTCCTTGATAACTTGTTTTTACTTGACTGTGATACCATTAAACTTTTGTCTCCTTAAGCTTTAGCTCCAGGTACTTTAGTGTCAAGTTTTTATTAGACCATCTGAAACTGTTACCCATAAGCCATACTGCTGTTCTACATCACACTAAAAATCACCTACTTTCTGTATTAAAGTGAATCTCTCTTCCCCCATTTGTTCAAGACAGTCTTTCTGCATTTAAAATTAAGCTGAATCTGGTAGTTGCAGATAATTTTTGTTAATCTTCAGGGACAGACTTAAGAAAAAAACCTTGGTACAAGTATTTTCCAAATAAAGCCTTTCCCCTGGAACTGTCCTTTATAGATAATCATTTGATAATAAACACTATTTAACAGAGGATCAAATATTTCTGTAAGGATATTTATGAAGTACCTCACTGCTTCTCCCTTTAGGCTTAAGTTTTCCTACTAGGTAAATCCTTACTGCTTACCTGTAAATACAAGAAATTGATTGTAGGAAAGAGGAAACAATTCCTCACAGTCTCATGATTTTGAGAGGTCAGGTATGGGGTACATAGCATCAATTACCTTTCTTGGAAACCTTTAGTTTTTCAAGCATTAATATTTTAAAGTATCAGGCTATCTAACACTCCATTAACTGACACATGTCCAGTGTCTGTCAGTGCCTTATCAGCTACAATGCTGTTTTATCCCTTTAACAGGCTCTGCATCTAATCTATAAGAAGTGTGTTTATTTTCAGAAGGAGTAGCAGTCTTGCAAGCTTTATTTCTACTGTTTTTATTTAAATACTTTCT
Organism: Psittacus erithacus; assembly: GCA_009867235.2. Classification (NCBI taxonomy): domain Eukaryota; kingdom Metazoa; phylum Chordata; class Aves; order Psittaciformes; family Psittacidae; genus Psittacus; species Psittacus erithacus. The sequence goes on along the minus strand of WYDI02139441.1, from coordinate 495,221 downwards.
TGTAGTTCAAAGGAAGATAAATAAGACACAGGAACTCAAGATTCCACCTGAGAGCATGAGCTTTCTCTTGGAAGAGTCTGGTTGCAGCTTCCTGCTACAGGCACATAAATGGTCAGGAGGGAAAGACTTGTCCTTCAGATTGATCAAACATACTTGCTACTCAAATTCTTCAAAGAGTATTTCACCAGAGTAATGCTGAGCTTGAACAGAAAGTATACAAGAAATCCCTAAATGCCTATAGTCAGATGTGCAATGCTATCCCTTTTCTAGTTTTAGATAGATATGCAGGAGTGAAGCTGTTATATGAAAATCACTTCTTAAGCCAGACTGTCAAGCTATAAGCTTTTTTCCAGAAGTCATGTAAAACACCTTAAATCTAAAGATACTAGCAGAGCACTGAGGCTTTACACTAAATTAAAGGTTTTGTACAGAGGCTATATAATAGTAAAAACTGCCAAGCCCTTAAAAATGAGGTTGCAGATACTTCTGTTGAACACTTTTGTTCTTATAAATGTGTGCAAAGTTTGCCTGTAGAAGTTAAGGCACATTCACTTTAGGATGTTACTTGTATCTTTGCTTAGTTATCTTCATATGATATTGCTGTTTTTGAGATCTCTTAAGCTGATGTAGGTGCCTCAAATGACAGTAAAGCACAGCCACTGAAACGAGAGACGAGAATGGCCCAAGGTTAAGTTTAGTAAAAATACCTCAGTGAGTATGCATGTTCCCATTTCTAGCATGAGGAAGAAAGTCTGTTCTTACCAAAGTCATTTTAGGATCTTTCCTGAATGATTTAAATTTATCTCTCATTTAAGTCAGAAGAGTTTTGGGATGATTTGCACATTCCTCATTTAGGTCCAGAAATGAGTTATGTTTGGGTAATAAGCAACTCAAAGACATGCAGGAAGTGTATTTCTCCAAACTTAGTCCTTGCTCCAGGGCAGACATGGTGCAGAAAGCAGCAGATATGGTCAATACTGTGAGTCACTACTGCACCTGCATTTTACGCTGCTGTTGACAGAAAAAGGCAGGGAGGAAGCCTGCATACACATCAGCCAGAATCACTGCAAGGGATGAGTGCCTTTGGGTTCAAGTTGGTTTGTTAGAGAAAACAATGGGATATTGGTACATTTTAAAATGGGTAACCTTTGTTGAGGCTGCTTACAAATACACAAGCTATATAAATCTAGTATTTACATGAATACATATGATCAGTCAGAATGGAGCAGGACAATCTCTACTCTTTACAGCCTTCCCCACCCCAAAAGAGCAGAGAACAGTTTAGAGCTAAATGAACTTACATTAACAAGGTTCAGTTCAATTGTTCCAGTTTTCTCAGTATCCAGCTTCCTAAACATTTCTGTGACAAGAGAGAGACGACAGACAAGGATGAATATAGGAACTAATTGGAAAGCCTGCCCCATCCTTGTGCTTCAGGGTCAAAAGGCAATTTAGTCCCAGAGCCTAACTCTGACAACAGTCTACACCCCAAACCAGAAAGAGACACATTAAAGTCATCGCCTGCTCATGTGCAAGAATAGGACTGAACACTTTCAATACCTCATTCTGTATTATTAGTCAAAATAAGTGTTTAGATTTTTTTTAGGCTAACATTTAGTTGTTTGCATGAAGGACTCTCTGGCTTCAGTTCAGCAGTCTGGCCTAAAAGACTGAGTCCTAGATCTAGGAGGATCATGCACACTGGGTTGCTGGATTTATAGCTCAGCCTTGAAGTTGCCTTGGATCCAGTACGAAGTTTTCTGAATAACTTACCCTGGACTTGCAAACACAAAGCAATAGTGCCTGTCTAGTGATAAAGCATGTACTCACTGAACAGTGTTTCCAGCCGAATCAAACACCGGACAAAGTTATCAAAGTCAATGATGAGGTCTTCATCAGCAAAACGAGCCACAATGATTTGATGTAACCGGCAGTTTAATTTGAACCCTAAAAATACGATGGCAAGGATATAAAAGGTAAGAAGAAGAATGACACACAAAAAGCTCTCCCCAACAAAGCTCCAACCTTACATACTGACATTCGATTCAATTAGCTACTTTTGGTTAAATCCTCTCATTTTAAGGAATATTGACTCCACGTGGGAAATTCCCAGCAACCTTTTCTGTACTGGGAGTGATTTAGAGCTGTGACTAAGTTACATGTGTTCTTCCTGCTCCATGTACTCCCACACTTGTACTCCCGTTTCCCAGGGGACACGGCCAATTGCTCTAACTCATGGTCCTTCCCTGTATAACAAAGTGGCTGCCAAAATCAGCCCAGAGATCACAGATGAAGCATGGGCTTTCTGTGGGCAAATGGGTCTCATTTCCAAGGAGTATCTCGGCACAAAAGGATGTGCTGCCTCATCTTACATGGTGACAAGAAGGGAAAGCTACAGAGATCCCTAATGTAGGTACTAAGATGGCCCCAGATCAGGAAGTTAATTTGGGATCATATGGCTCTGTGATACCCTCCATCTCCTTGCTCACCATCGTAACTCAGATTTGCAACAGTGGTTGCAGTAGCAAACTGATTCTTAATGATGATGCTCTTGTGAGCACTTCCATTCTCTAGGTCACAGTATCCTGGTTTTACAAGGCTTATGCCAAACACCCATACACCCAGAGACACTGAAAGACAACAGTTTGCTGTTACAAGACCAGGTCGCAGTTATTTGTGCTTCTCCAAAAGCTGGTCGCTGAAGACAATAACCACAAACCTGTCACTCGTTTGAGGTGCTCTTAGTGTGCCTGCATGGCAACACACTGCCACATAAAGACAAGAGCCCAGCCCGAGCAGCTACATTAACAGCAGCCTTCCAAGTCTAGGACTACATCTTACAAGTGATGCACAGGAAACTAAGAGCATCTATCAACCCAGTTTGAAACTGACAGACCCTAAAAAGAGACAGACCAATAGAAATACCTGCCGTTTCCAGTGCTCTCCTCATCTCGTACGAACTCATGGTACCAGATCGATCCACATCAATTTCCCTGTAAATTTTCTGTGGAACACAAAACCCAAAGTCAAAACCTGAGAGTAATTCAGAGCATGATTTGGCTTTGATCAGAAGTGAAACATTTTGAAATGCAGCCCACATGTTACTTAGGAAGGTTTGCAACACTGGTCTGAAGGACTACACTCATCTCCCATTTGGGGCTTTAGAAACTCAATTTAAGGCAGCAGCCAAAGCAGATAAAGACTCCAGAGAACTCCTTGGATGCCTGTGCCAAATGGTACTATCCCTACCAAAGTAGCAAAGCTGACATCAACCTTGCTCTGTTAAGTGGAAAGGCTCAGCATACTTGGATCAGAGTTAAAACAGAAACCACTCAAAGGCAGGAAGGAAGCAGCCTCTCCTTCAGCCCTTCACCTAAGGACTCCAAGGGACAAAATCTGGGAGACTGAGGACACGAATGCATGGTGAGCAGAAAGAGTCCCTGCTCTGGGACGTGTGATCATACACATTGAAGCAAACCTGTCTACAGCCACCTCTACATCTGACTGCACCTCCCAGAAAGGTTGCACCTTACCTGGTATCTCTGAATCTTAGTCCAGAGGGTGTGGAACTCCTTCAGGCCCAGTTTACCACTCCCGTCATTCTTCTTCGAGTTAAGGGAATCTCTTTGGAGCAAATTAAAAGGGGCTTCCCCTCCCTGTGCTGGCTTTACTTACATAGGCAGCCATGACTTAATACTTTAAACAAAATTAACTACAGTTAAGAAAAGGGTGTAGGCCCTCTCCGAAGGACTCATCCTGTTGAATGCACAGTTGTTGTCTAGGATGTCTTTCTAAATCAGCAAGATGATTGATTCAGGTTAAGCTGTCATCAGTTCACAAGCACCTTCTTTGGTATTTTGGTACCTCTAGATTCCCAATATATGTATTATACAGCCAAGATGATGCCATTTTGTTCTGCACAGTTGGTTCAACACCTGCAGTTACAGGAGCATGAGTCCTAAGTCTGGATTATAAACAGGAAAAGCCACAACCAAGCCTGCTATTTGAACCTGCACAAAGAGCTAACAAAAGAACCTGGTCATGGCATCACTCCCCAAACCCACTGAGGAGTCCCTGTAGACTGCTGGATTTTACAATAAATTACAGCAGAGCATTGCTTTGTCTTGGTAAGTTTCCCTTTTCCCAACTATGCAGTTCAATTTCCACTGCACAGAGAAGCTGAACACAACTATTCTTAGACTTGATCCTCCACCCCACACTTGTGCCCTTATGCTTAGGGGAAAAAAGCTCCTAAAATCCAACAAGTCTCTGCTTCCTGTATTTGTCTCCTCATATTCTAAGTCCTCACAGCTTTACAATGCCCTTACCAACTCCAGACAAACAACAGAGTAGTGAAATACACCCGGATGTCCATGTTCCAACTCTACAGCCAGGGCTATCCACACTGTGCTGCCAGCCAGGTGCCTTTTCCCCACACAAACACTTCGTCCCCAGCTAAACCAGAACATACAACAGGGAAGACCTCAAAGCAGATCGTCCTGCCTGATAATGGGAGAATGCATGTGCCATGAGCAGCAGTAATAGCAAGGGCTACCATTTTTGCTCAGGGGAACCAGGGTAAAACCAGCTTCTCCACCTTGGGAGTCATTAGTACATCAGTATGGACTCACCACTGCAAAGGCAGCTCACCTACTTCAGCACAGGCAGCAGAATATCGTCTAGGAACAGCCTTAAAGGATACATCTAACATGTCAACCATTATTTTGCATGTCTCAATACTAAAACCATCAGATTTAATATCCTGGCCTGCAAAGAAAGAGCAAAAGACAGGATTATCAGTGCATGCTGTACCACAGCACCCTCCTAAATAGCCCATGAGCTCTATAAGCAGACTATACACGTCAGCCTTTATTTGCTCTGTGTCATCTAGTGGCTTCCTTTGCAATCAAAGAGGGCTAGGGTGAACGTTAGCTGTGATGTTTCTCCAAGCAAACGGCCCAGTCAGTCTAGTTTGTAGGTGCACTGCAGAAGCGAGAGATGGAGATAAAGCTCTCCTGCCCTTATTGTCTGCCTGCAAAGACACAGGTGGGCTTTTGAGGGGAGCATGGACTTCTGACCTACGGACAACAGTGGCAGGTGGCTTCATGCAAGGGATGAACATCAAATCAAGCTTGGTAACCAGCAATAAACCATTGCTAGTTTACACAGACATACAACACAGTCCCGGCTAAGATTTAAAGAGGAACTTGTTTCTTGAGCACTGTTTAATGGGAGGGAAAATAATGCAGAGCCAAGCTCTGAATCACTACACAGAGAAAGAAGCCCAGAGTTTCAAAGTTCCTTCTCCTCTTCCTCAGGATCACCCCAGACCATTGGCTGAGCTTGTTTGGCTGGCTAGTTTGAATCCTGACTGGTTCAGTACTAAAGGAGCAGCAACACCTTCTCTGGATCATTATAAAGCATTAATCAAATCCATCCATCTTCCTGGCAACCAATTCCCAGTAGCAGATGCAGGGATAAAAGGCACCCATATGCACCCTGCCAAAGCACATGTCCTGTTAAAACCAGCTTCAGCTCCAGTGTCTGCAGCCCCCTGCAGCAGCAGAGCGAGCACATGGCTGCGGCCATATGGCCCCAAGCTGCAGATCTGTGGCAGTGCCCAGGGTTTTGCTCTGCCCAGCTCAGTGGTGTGCTCTGTGCTCTCACAGCCATGCTGGAAGCCTGCTGCTGGCCAACCAAAGCTGCCACTGGGAAAGGGACTTACGTTTAGCCATGATCTTATTCAAGATGTTGCGCAGTTCAAAGGCAGAGATCTCTGCATCCTGGGGAAAGAGAGAGGTTTTTCACTACGAGCTGCAGTGAATCCATCCCATCAGCAGCCTCTGACTCCTTTGGGCAAGGTGGCCAAGTTCAAACACCCCTTGGAGTTAATTTCCCTTGCATGGAAATGCAATCAGGGTAAGCTCTCCCCACCTCCCATTCCCAGGAGCACCTCCAGTTCCCAGGCATCTGCACACTGAGCCCTCAGGCAGGTGAGAACAGCCTGGGGAGATGGCACAGCCCAGCCCTCACCCCATCCACCAAATGCTCTGCCCAAAGGATAGAATTAGGGACCCACAGAGATAAAAGTAGAGCCTGAAGTTCAAAGAGAGCAAAGACTGTTTGCCAGGAGCGCTCACAAACCTGTTGTGTAAGCAGATGGGTAACTACACACATCTTTGCATGCTCCATTATGCACATGCTTGAGATCTGAGTCAGCACAAGGATTAATGTCCATCCTGGGGGAGGTATTTCTCTTACCCACTCGCCCATGTTGTCAGTAAGATGTTAACAGAAGAACACTCACACTCCCTGCTAGCTGTCCAAAAAGCTTTTTAAAGCTGGGTTCGATGTCATCTTCACTGATCTCAGTCTACGACAGAGAAACAGAGAATGTGGAAAGGAGGAAATGTGCTTGAGAAGGACTTAATGCATTTCCTTGCCCCTAGTAAAACACAATTTAAATGGCAAAGTTGAAGGTACAGAGTACTTTTGCTTTGATTTAAATCAGTGTTATTTTCATTCCTTCAAAATGCTGGCGTAGCAAATACTGCAGGAATTCAGCATTCAAAATTCTTTGTGAAATTAAAATTCATTAAATTAAAATATCACTACCAAATCCAGAACTTCACTATTGCTGCTGTTACTATTGGACCGTACGTCTTAATTTAAAGCAAAGAAAACAAAACATAAGTTCTCATCTTGGGGTGGGTAAAGAAATCACCCAGGGAAGTAGATGCATTAATAGGCAAAATGCTCTCAGCTCCAGCAAGGCTAAACGTATGGAGCCACCACTTACAGAAACAATATCACATCAAAACCACCCCTACGGCTAAAGGGCTGCACTCCTGGATGTCTGGAGAGCAAAGGGAACTGAGTTTCTGTGGCTCCTGTCACCTCTGCAGATAGTACCTGTTCTCTCCTCCTGGGAAGCCCAAGCTCACCACTCTGCATAAAGGACAACACGTGTTTCCATTACTGCTTGTGATGTTTCCATTTCAGCTATGGATATTGACAGATCTGTTTCCAGAGTGGGGCAACAGTTCTTCATAATGCCTATGGAAAACCACTGCCCTGCACAGGGAACAGACACTCCAACCCCACTTATTTATGACAAAATCAACTTAGGTGCTTTAAACTACGATATACCTCTTCAAAACTGGCCTCAATTTCATCATCTATAACCCTAGAAAGATAAAGAAATCAGTATTAAAATCAAGGCCCTTTTCTGATGCTCTTCCTTCAAGTTTCAGGTTCGGAAAGAGCTACATACGTGGAGTTGGCATTCTTCTCTGAGAAGACTCGCAGGCAGAAATCCCCATTCTTGTTGGGCTCAAAGGTCGAGGGCACGACGATGTATTCCCCTGCAGGGAGCTTGAACCGGTTCAGCACTTCTCGGAGGTTGATAAAGGTGTTTGATTTTTCCCTTGCTTTGTTGGTCAGGAAGAAGTTTTTGCTCAGATGAATGTTTGTCTGGCCTGAAAACTTGGGAAAAGCAAAGAAAAAGAGAAACCCCCCATGATTTGCATGTATTTGCATTACAGATTAACAATATAATAGATATGGCAATTAGCTATGTCACTTCAACAGAAGTGAATGAAGGAAGAGAAACGGGGTGGCTGCACCCCTCCATGGTACTCCTGAGCTGCAGCTCTGCTGTGCAGATCATCTCAACAAGCCATTCAGGTCATGCTTATGTTTTGCAGATGGTGATGGGTGCATGAAGGCATTTGCCAAGTTCTTTACCAATTGGTTTTCTGTAGAATGAGATGCCATCTGTCCCTCTGGTCCCCAAAGTGGTGCCACCAGGAGACTGTAGCTCAGCTCTTGCCTCACAGGTCAGGCTGCCTTAAAGCAGAGAGCCTGCTTATGGAGGGCTCTAAGAACAATAGTCTATGCAGCTTCAAAGCACTGTAACATCTTTCAGAACAAACTCTCCTGCACAGGGTCTTACAGGTGAGTTATCTCAGCTCTAGAAGCAAACACCATGCTCAGAGACCTACCACTTCCCATCCTCCTGGATTTTTCAGCATGCAGAACCTGTAAGACCTGCTGCCGTGGTGGGAGATAAAATTCCATGTTTTGGGGAAAAGAAAAGTCATGGGATTGTAGCTGGAGTCTTTGTTATGGAAATCAGGTTTTTGGACCACTATGGTGCCAAGCTGAGCGCTGACAGGCATTCAGAAGGTATGTAAGAAATTCAATCAACCAGCAGCACCATTTCCTCTCCTGATGAAACCACATTTTACATAAGAGCAGCTGGTTTGAGCATAGCCTCCAGCACTGCAAGGTGTCCCAGCTGCTCTGAGGTTACACAGGCTCAACCTCACTCCTTCCTCTGAAGAGCAGCAGCTCAGAGGTGTCTGCAGCCCTGCCTCGTATTGCATAGGTGTCACTGCACTGCACACTTCTCTCATCTCCAGGGCATATGATTAGCTACCTGCAGGTAGAAACAGACAGAAACCAATAAAGAGTGCTCAGGGAAATGAGAATAAAACACCTCCTTGGAATATTGGTTGTGTGTCAAACAAACTCTGTGCAAACCTGAGGAAAGCAGCTGCACTTTGGGGCAGCAAGCATAGGCCTGGGATGGGAGAAGACCCATGGAAGAGCAGCTCTGGTGAGTTTCCCTAGTACAGGCTGCTCTTAGCCCAAGACACCCTGAAAGTGCACCACGGGCTCAAGGCCCCATCCAGAATAAACAGACTCAAACTTTAGACTGTACAGCCAGTATTGTACTGCAGTGAAGGAGGATCTCTGAACTGTTTCTTCCCACAAGCCATTCAGCCCAGCTCTGCATCTTGAGCACCAACGCATACTACATACCTCTGGGGGCACCTGCAAGAGAAAAGGAGAGTGAGTTATGTGCTTGTTGAATCAGCTCCAGGGCTACTTCTTTTCATCACAGGTTAGCAGATAACATCCATGCTCTTGATAAAAAGACTCTGCTTGAGGGGAAAGTGAATGCTGAGTCCATGTCACCCCATGCTGACTGCTCAGCTTCCCAAATCCCTCCTGGAGGCAGCCTGAGCACAGCCTGGCACAGACACAGCCAGGGTCACGGCTCCCTGCTGACCCCCCTACCCTGCACCCCACAGTGATATCTTTTGGAGATTCAGTTTCCCTGCTATTTCTTCCTCCCTTGTCTTTCACCCTTCCACCCCTCTGACCTCTCCACCATCTGGGCAAGACAATAATGCAGCTCTTCATTTCCTTATATCTTCGGGAGACCTAGCTTTGTTTCAAACTTCATTTGCCTACAAGGGAGCAGATTCTTTGACAAGCTTCTCCAGAGCTGGGACACTGAGAACGCAAGCAGCTGCACATACCGCCTACAGATATAGAGCATTCCTCAGGCAAGACCATTATTCCAATTTCCACTGCCAGTTAAGCACCACTACTTTGCAGCTCTGCACAAAACATCCTGCTTCAGGAGTTACCATAAACACACCTCTGACCCTGCATCCTGCAGGGGTTTTACAGGTGTTTTGCCTGGTTCTGCTGCTGGTTTCACACTTCCCCAGCTAGTGCAGGCGTCCCAGCTAGGGTCACATCCCTACCACGGCCACATCCCTACCATGGCCACATCCCTACCATGGCTGCTCTCATTCTGCTGCTCACAATCCTGGCAAGTAGAGACCAGATTTCTGCACTTTTAGTCTTGGTTTTTTAAATAGTTTTTCTGTTCCTCCATTCTGGAATATAGGTGGGAAAGGGCCTCTGTAGGCCATCTGGTCCAATCCACTACTCAAACCAAGGCTACTATCAAAGTTAATGACGTTGCTCAGGACCTTGTCCAGCCTAGGTTTGAACATCTCCATGATAATAATAATGGATGCAGATTCCATCCTCTCTCTGGGTACCTGTGCCTGGCTGCTGGTTTTATGGAGGATAATTTCCTAAGTATCTAAGAGGAATTTTCCTCGCTGCAGCTGATGTCTAACTCAACCAGCCTCAATTCTGATGCAAAGCCCAGTCTGAGAACTGCACTACCCCAATTTAAAGAGAGCTTTCCTTTTCCTCCCATGCACCTCTACTGCCTTTAACTTGCCTCATAAATGGCAAAGCCGATGGTGTGCATGTCTTCTCCCATCTTCCTTTGCCTCCGTCGGTGCTTCTGAATGAGGCCAATGAGGAAAGTACATCCCCTCTCAGGATCATCAGGGTCCTCATCTTCTTCCTCCAGCTTGATTAAATACTGTGGATTCGTCCAGAATGTGTCTGGAAAGTGGATTTATGTGAACTGCTCAGAGGCTTCTTTGGAAGCAACTGTGCTGATATAGGCCTGTCAGCTGGAACAGATGGGGCTCTGACTTCCAAAATCAGCTGTGAGAAGGAAAAACTAACACGCCTCCCCCCAGCCTTTACAACCACAACTAGACCCTATCAGGGAGCCACATTTCCCACTTGCACTTCTTGGACATCAGTCTTGGGTATCCCAGGTACATCCTCCTCCATAGGCCACCCCAAAGCAGCTCCCAGAAGCTCCTAGAGAAAGTACAAGTGGATCATAGAATCACAGACTGGTTTGGATTGGGTTGGAAAGGACCTTAAGATCACCAGTTCCAACCCCCTTGCCATGGGCAGGGATACCTCACACTAGATCATGTCACCCAAGGCTCTGTCCAGCCTGGCCTCAAACAGTGCCAGGGATGGAGCATTCACCACTTCCATGGGCAACCCATTCCAATGCCTCACCAACCTTACAGTAAAGAATTTCTTCCTTATATCCAATCTGAACTTCCCCTGTTTAAGTTTGAACCCATCACCCCTTATCCTGTCGCTACAGTCCCTGATGAAGAGTCCCTCTCCAGCATCCCTGTAGGCTCCCTTCAGATACTGGATGAGTAAAAAGTTTCTCAATGTCTCTTACTTGGGTAATTCCTGCAGCCCCCTGCAGTTGCTCCTCGCCTCCAGTTCCCATCCAGCTTCAGCAGGCTCCACTTCTTGTACTTGTCACTTGCCAGGGTGTCTGGAGTCAGGTTGCAGATCTCCAGGCGGGAGTAATGCCTCAAGAAGTCATTGAACGCCATCCTGTGGGGATGAATGCCACTGGCAACGTCTGCTTAGGATGGACACATTTTCCATACAACCACCAGGTCTATCCTCCTTCTCTCCCCCACTAGGATTTGGGGTGAATTTGCTCACTCACCTTGGAGAGTGCAGCAGGAGAGGTTACTTTGGGTGCTAAAGAACACAGGAAAAGACACCCCCTTCTACCTGCACACTAATCCAGCGGTACCTACCAGAACTCCCCATCTTCATGCCTCCTGGTCAGCCGCTCCCGCACCTCAGGGTCAACACCATTCCAGTTTGGGCAGCTGAAAGACAATCCCACATCAACTAGAGGGCATGGTGAAGCTTAACCCAGGTGATGTAGCTGTTCTGGCACAAGGATTTCACCTTGCAGCTCCACATGACTGTAACACTGCACAATATCTAGCTGATAGCAACTCCAGAGCTCTCAAGCCATAGCAGAATTAAAAACACACGGGATATCAGACACCTCACTTTTTAAATATCCAAGGAAGCTCACCACTGAATCCAGGCTGTTAAATAAGCAGAAACTACTGAAAGGTTTCTAGAAATCACCAACCAAATCATGGAATGCTACAGGAAGGCAGATGTTTGCATGAAGGGCACCACATACTGTGATGTTCACGTGGGAGATGGCAGTGATGGGATGCTGCTTTGAAATAGCTCAAAGCGAACATCACATCCAGACTTACAGAGGAATCTAAGGTAGGGAGAAGACAGACGATAGTAGAATCATGGTTGTACCCCTGCAGTAAAAGCCTTCTGGCAATGTACAAGCCATTGACTCACTTGTCATTCCACTTCCCGGTCCACTCCACTTCCCCCCAGGGATTTCTGATTCTGATCAGCTTCTGCATGGTTCCTCGGAATTTCACCTGATGGGATCAGAAGTGTATGCAGAGAGTTACTCAGGGACTCAGCACTGTGCTCCCTTCCACCTTTTCTATGGGAATTAAAGAACATGACAGAGCAAGTATCTCAGTACTACACATAACAATATATGCACTCATCGGGTCCAAAAGACATGAAATCAAGCTGATTTTGAATGAGCTCCACACACCAGAGAAGGGTTATAGCATGCACAATCAAAGCTCATGATAACAAAATGTCTGGTTTGTGCCACTGAAAAACCTACCTCTGGTATGATTTCAAGCAAAGGGAACGTAAAGCTGCTACAGAACTGCTAAAAAGCAGGTACAAGGGGATACTTCTCTAAAGTCATCATCCACATATGAATTGCCTTTTCACATTCAGATGCCTTTTCCCCGTCCCTATATGCGATGAGCTTGTTACAAGAGATGGGATACTTGGTCTGGCCACAACCCCTTTAACCACACGGACGCCCCACAGTGCAGCAGCATCAGCCCCTCCTCACACTGCACCCCAGGCCCTGGCTTGTTACCTACTGATCTCTGCACACACTGAGGCCAGGCCAAGCGAAGCTGTACGAGTTCCAGTGGGGAACACCCAGCACTTACATGGAACACATGGTACTAATTTGAGGCAGGAGCTGGCGCACCTCTACAGCCCAAAGCCAAGAAAACTGCACAGAGCAGCAGCACGGAGTCCAGACATGACACCCCAGTGCCTGACGCTGAATATCCCTACAAAGCCTGCACAGATCACCAAAGGAAAAGCCTGGCTAAGCTGGGTTTTTGTGAACTAAGGTCAACAAAGTCCTTCTTCGCTGCCTTTGCTGCAAGAGGATGACATGCACACAGGTGAATGTGCCCATTAGGAGCATCCACCTCAGTGCAGCATGTCAGCATCTCGCTACACCTCACCCTGAAGTTTCAGGAATCACTGCAGAAACAATTCTTGGGGAAGTAACTGCATCACACACATGGAAGGACGCCACGATCCTCTTCCTTTGTTCGCACTTGTCTCACTCTCGCCTGTACTCTTGGACAGGCACACTGTGTTCCAGCACTGCGCCCTGCTGAAAGGTGTTCAGCAGGCATTGAAGGGACAGTAATGCGTGTTTTTCTTGGCGCACATCCCTCGCACATCCTGCTGCGCTTTACGGCACAGTGCTGCCTGCTGTAGAGAAACACGAAGGACCCAGTCACCAGCAGAGGGTAGTGTGCCCTCTGCACGGAGCTTCCCATGGCCCCGCTCACAGGGAAACAGCAGTGCTTATGGCCAAAAAAAAAGGATGTTTTTGTTCAAACCCCCAACGAAGTTTTTATCCAAACCCCACCAACGAATTCACTGTTCCTTCATTAAGAACAGACTCAAAGTCCGATTCAGCAAAACAGGTGATACTCAATCTGCAGTATTGAAGATGTATTTGTGACTGGGCAGGACCATGTACATACAAGTCTTGCTACATTTTGCCCCCCGGGGCAGCACACCTACCTCCTCTGCCCCAGTGACCGAGTATGCGTGTCCCTTCACCAGCTTCTGGGTAGTAACTGCCTCCGACTCTGCTGCGCTGGTGATCTGGAAGAGCGAGGAAAGTCAATGAGCGAGGCTTCCCATGCACAGGGGATCCAGGATTCCCCCTCCAACAGCTCTAATCTCACTGGGAGGCTGCAGGGATGGTTTAGCTGCTGCACAGAGGAAATGAGAGTGATCCATGTGATGGAGTAGGGACAGCAGCACATGTAGCGATGCTGGAGTCCTAGGGCCCACATTTATGGCATGGGGTGCATGTCAGAAGCCCTGCATCGCAGCAAAGATCCTTCCTGGCTCCAAAACGCTTAGAGATGCGTGACAGGGGGTGCACCACACCAGACACTGTACAAAGGTGATACACATGATGAAATCCATGCTCTCGAGGGGCCAGAAGGAACACAGGGGGTGACCAGCCTGAGGCTGCCCAGGGATCACACACCAAGACCCCAGCACTTTGCTTTGAGGTCAAAACGCCTCGTTCAACTCCACAGCAGGGTGGGAGGTTCCCCTTCCTTTCCCAGCACCACCACCCTAGACTTGTCATGCAGGTGAGCAAGGGAAAAGGCTGCACTTTGGATGCCATTCATACCTGAAGGAATATCACCCTCTCACTTTTCCACAGCCATTACAATACTTGGGCAGCCTGGTCTATAAGCACTACAGCGAAAAGTCACTTCTTAGAAAGTGACTGCCTGACATCTTGCTGTTATAATGCTTAACCCTCTGTGAAATGTATAGCTGTCATTGCCTTCCCACCACTTCAGAAAGCCGGTGATCTGTAAACAAGCATATCTGAAGCTTAAAAAAGGTTTTCTACTATAAATTTATATGTGTATATACATATATATATAGTATTTATATTATAAATGGAGTTCTTGTAAATCATTTATTTTCCCTTTAGACATAACTAAGATGTTCATTTGGGAGCAGAGTGATTATCATACTAATAATACTTTGGCTCTTTTCAGTAAGGCCAAAAAGTAATGCTGAATCCTTGCAGGCAGGGCCAAAGCTCCTTTTCCTTCTCACAGGTTCAGCTTCTGATGAATGTTTTCCTATAAAGCCTTTTAAAAGCCTGGCAACAGCCTGAGCCTCCCTGCTTTGGGAATGTTTTGGTACAATTTGTGTGACAAACAGGCTACAGCAAGGAAAGAGGTTGACACCTCTGAGCACCTGACTGCAGAAGCCATTAGCAGCAGCTTTCTGTCCAAACCCATTCAGCCTGTACCAACCTGCTGCCAAGCTACAGGCTTTCTTAAGAACAAAAATGTACATCAGGACCCCTCATGAGTTCCCTGTATGATTTGCCAGTACCAACCTATGAAACAGCAAAAGCTCTAGGTCTTGAGGAAGACACAGAGGAGGCAATGAGCTTTTACACATCAACTAATGAATCTACATTTCAACCTAACCCTGCAGAAGAGCACAGGCCTGGGTCACACACTCTGGACAAATTCTCCAGACACAAAGTAGAGCAGAGAACCACAGCAGAGGGGACCAGCATCCTTTGTGTACCTCCTGTGGATGGAGCACGTGTCCCTCCACCCAGCTGCTTACAAGCACAGCAAGAGCAGAGTGTCCAGCAATAAGCCCACTAACTCACATCAATGGAACAGCCAAGGAGAGAACCTTTCTGAAGTGCTTTCTGAATGATCCTGAAGAGGTTGGGTGGTGCCTTCTGCAGCTCATACCATTCTGCAATTCCTCCAGTGAAGTCCTCAAAGCCTTCAGTGGTGGTGCCACCAGAGAGAGACTCATATGATCCATTCAGCCTGCACGAAAGGGGACACACACACCGAGACATCAAGCTCCCTGTTTTTGTCTTCTCACACATACAACCATCAGGTTTCCTGTTCTCCTCTTCTATTGGAGAGGCACTCAGTTATGCCAACTGTCACAGCATTTCTACTTTCAACAGCACCACCAGCAGCTATGAACACCTCCCCCATTGCTTCTTAGACCTCTACTTGGAAAGCCCAGCATAAAACTTTATACTATCACGCATACAGGATGTAGGTTTGGTCATCAATGACAAAAGTCATGGACAGTATTTGAGAAAAAGGAAACAATTTGAACAAATCAAAACCCAACAATTTGCCTCTCTAGTTCCACAGTCTTTTAATCCCTTTAACAATTATGGGTCTGATTTTCAGCTGATCTAAATTAGCTCTATTTCTTAAGTCACCTGAAAATAGCAATGCTAGATGGCAGAATTCCTCCATGCCCAACCTAAAACTAGAAATTCAGACTTGCGCATCTTCACCTTCAATGGAGACCTGGACTCATGGACTGGTGTGCTTTGCACACTGAAGAAGTGAAGCTTCAAGCCCTCACAGGCATGTAGAGCACATGAAACAAAGCTTTCCAAGCCCCAGTGACAGAAGACAGCACTCCAGGAACAGCCTTGCCATGAGATATAAGAGCTGCTGGCTAGCACCAAGCTGATGCTTGGCTAGCATCAAAGCCAATACTTTTGTCTATCTGCCTCAAGCACATGTCAGCAAAGCTTCACTAAAGCACCTGTGGGATATCCCAGAAGTTGTAAAGACTAATAAGTTGATTTTTTAAGTGTGTCTATGCAGATGAGGATGCTGTGGGGAAGCAGAGGCATTGAGCGATGGGGGTGCGGTAAGACCCTGGCCTCGACTCACTTGGCATAGGCTTTCTCCAGCAGCGCACTCCAGAACTCACTGCCCTCTGCTGAGTGCACAAAGAGCAGCTTCCCATTCTTAGTGGGCAGCCGGTCATCCACCACGACATCCAACCACTCCCCGTACTGCCAGAACTGGAAGAGAACACACTTTGTCACCACCCCATGCTGCATGCTTAGGTCACCAGGACATTCAAACGCCCATTTCCTAGAGGAGAAGCAATGCCCCTCGAAGCCAGCTTTGCCCACCCTGTTCAGGGATGCATGTCCTCAGCTGGATCTGCTGATGGACATCTGTTTCTTCCCACCATCACCCTTCCTTGATGCCAGTTTTTCTGTCTGGCTCTTTGATGTTCCATGCAAACACCACACAGACACAGCGAGCCACATCGGCTCCTGGCCAGCAGCACGAGGCGGGGGGGAGGCTGTTTTCCACCTACCTGGAAGTGGAAAATTCCTGCATATTTATCCTGGAAGCTCTGGTCTTTGGGAACAACACGGGCCAGAATTTCTTCGTTGAGGGTGAGAGAGGCAATAGCGGCCAAGAGCCAACAGTCCCCTGTAATGAAAAAAAGGGGAAAGGAGACACTGTTCATTATTCATTATTCAAACTTTATTCTATACTTCTTGTATACTGCACAGGGCTCATCCATTATAGCCAATAGTCACCTCAGCTGTGGTGAGATGATCTCTCCCATCACTTTACCTTAAGGCAGATCAAATGTACGAACACAAACACCCACCATCTCCAGAGCAAGTTTTCTCTAAACCAAAGTAATGAAAGAAAAGCAAAAGCAGGCTTTCTATGATCTACCAACACACAGTCCCACGCCGGGACTATTTGAAAGAAAACTTGATATTCAGTGTAGTGTCTGCAGGTTAGGAAGCAGCACAGGGAAAAAGCAAAGAACAGGGCCTGTGGGCACACAAAGGTATTCAAGGATGTGGTTTCTCCTCAAAAGGCCACTGTCTCCTCAAACACAGGCTGTTTCCCTCCTCCATGTTTAATAAACATCTATTGACTTGCCATCCAGAGACCTATCCCATGGACAAGTTCCCTTTAAGGTCTCTTGCCAGTCTCCTACAACACAGGAGCTCCTTTCACTTTACACATCTCTGGAGCCTCTTGCTGAGGTCTCTCTGTTTAGTTCCACATCTCATCTCTGGCACTAGTCACCAGAGAGTCAGGAAAGATCTGAAGGCAGGCACTGTTCCCTAGTCCCACACACCTCTTCACCCATCCTGGGATGGAGCCAGCACACACAGCGCCTGCATGCTAGTGCCCCAGGCTGTCTGGACAGTGTTTTTCCACACCATCTCCTACCATGTAGAGGGATGAGACCACAATTATACAAACATTACCTCTGGTTTTTGTACTTACTTTCAGAAACCAGTGTTTAACAGAGTGGTTACCTTTCTGCTCAGCCGTGGGCCTCCTGCAACCCATTAGCAAGATGATTAGAGATATAAAGACCCAGCTGATCTCAACTCCCACAGCCCAACGTAAACCTCCCTGTTCCCATTATCAGCTCTGCTGTTGCCTTGCTTTATGAACACAGGGAGGTCGATATTACACATCACATCCCACAAAATGGTCCTGCAGCATGTATAGGACTGTAGGTGCAAAAGCCATGAGCCATCCATGGCTGCTAGCAAGTTAAAGGCTAGCAAAGCAGCAGGCTCTATACAGCCTTCTAGAGAAAAGGTCAATAAAAGGGTCAAAACTCACAAGTGAGAAGCTGGGATCCAAATGGGAGAAATTCTTAAGCAGAGTTAACTCTAAAGTGGCTCTTTGAGGGTCACCCTCAAGCCCAAACCCATCACCACTCAGATAGCTCTAGGAGGAACACGGACAACCTGCAATTTCCTTTGCTGCTCCTTGCTTTTCTCAGCTGATCCCTAGTAGCAGTTCAATAAATTACATTTGTCCCATGGCCCTTTTCACATTTCAAGGAAGTTGGAAGATGTCAAATTGCAGACTAATTTCAAAACTTCATAATCTTTCATTATATATCCTATGGCACAGCTGAGTAAAACCATCCAGTCCTTGTACTCTGCAACAAAGCTGCAGGCAGAGCTGAAGGCCCTCTGTGCATGCTCTGCAGGGTGGGTGGAAACAGCCCAAGGAATGTTCTATGTTCCTTGCTTGCAGTCGGCTGTGGAGGTGTTTTTCCCAGTCAATTGCTCAACCTCCAGCATAAACCAGAGTTCACATTGCACAGCCTTGCTTGATCAGACAAACTCAGCCATTCCAAGAGAACCCTGGAGCATCTCACATTAGTGCTACTAACCCCGTAAGAACTGTGCTGATAGAAATTAGTAGCAAGGCTGGCCCAGAGGGCAGCTGTCCCATCCTTCCAAACCGATGTTAGCTTTTCTATTCCATAAAGAAGACAGGGGCTGGGAAGGCAGAGAGCAGCACAGAAAGGGTAATGGAACAACTCAACATGAGCACAGTAGCTCCGGAAGTCTTGGTCAAGAAGCTGCTCAGGCATCTAGATTAAGAGCATGCACCATTTAATGCTGTAATACATCTTTTGAGTCAGACTTCCCCTGTAGATAAGAGGTTCGAGGATGAGAAACACCCCCAAAAGACCTCTAAGCACATAAGCAGAATTTATAAAGAATTTCCTTTACTTTCTAGCTGTTCCATTAAGGCAGACAAAAAGTAAGAATCTGTACAGTTTGTTGAAAAATGTCTCTGTTGAACTTTACACTGAGTTCCAAGGAGAACCTGGAGCCAGACAAACACAGATTTTAACTCACACAACTCTGGACAAGGTCCTCTTGAGATTAAAAGGCAGACGCAAGCATATATGGGAGATACACCACCCTCTGGTTTCCATGTTTAAAAGTGCTCAGCAGTCAGGATATCATCTCTCCCTTTCTAAACATTGAGCACTAAAAGCAGACCTGACAAGCCAAAGCCTGGATGAGAACAGATCTTGTGATAACACCTGGAGTTTTAGCCTGCACTAAGTAAGCCTAAGCAGGGTCTCTATCAAATAGTCTTAACTGTAAGAACTGGTACTTTTGTAAAGCTCTTGACAGTGACTTTCTTTTGATAGAGAAGCAAAGTCCAAGAGAAGTCTATCAAACAGGTCACTTATATGAAGAATTTGAAAGGGGTGTTAGCAAAGCCAGGTTTATCATGGAGAACTTTTGTAAGTGCACAACACAATAGGTGGAACAAGGTTATCAGAAATGGGAATGTTATCAGGCTGCAAGTTGATTTATATTGACAAATACTATTTTTTTCCTTTCATGCTTCCTTTTTGCTGTTATCAATGTTTTACTTTCTGTTTCTATACATCAATCTCTGCATTACCTAACCTCCAGCTATAAACAAGAACATTAAAAAAAATCAATTGCAAGGCAAGAATAGCCATAAGGGCTTTAAACTGACATTCTGGAAAGCAAAGACAAGCAAAGTATCCCATGAAGCACCTGGAGAACTGTCAGCAAAAGGCAGCTCCTCTGATCACTGCACAGCCCATGTGAGACTATGGGGTCAAAGGAAAAATGTACATCAGCCCATTAGAAAAGTAATTCTTTTTAAAACGCTCATAGAATAACAACTACTCAATGCATTTACATTAATACCAGAGACTCCAGGAAGTTTTCTGGTTAGAAACATGATGCTGCAGCAACCCATTTACGGCAGAGTGGTTGTCAGCATGGGAAAATCATGCATCTAGTTTCCAAATTCATCCTATTCATTATTTCTCCACACATTTTTAGGTAAGGAGGAGACACCTATGTCTCAACAGCAGAGCAGAGACACTGTTCTGTGTGCACCCCAGTGTTGTGATACCATGGTGACATCCACTCCAAAGAAGGCGGTTCAGAGTGAATAAGCTTCCTCTCCCCAGTGGCTTTGGTTCCTTCCCTCTGCAGTCATGAGTCACCACATCCCCTGTGCTGTCATTCTGAGCCAAATACTTTCAGATCTGACACTGCAAAACTAACTCCGAATAATCAACTTTAAAAGTTTCCCCTACAAAGGAACAAAAACAGAATAGAGGATAATCCAAAGCCCAAGGGCAGCATTTTGGTGTCTGGAAAACTTAGCGAGCTGCTGCCTTGGTGAGGAGATCACCTTTTCTCCCCTGATGATCAGCTATGCCTTTTATGCATATAGTCCAGGTCAAACAATGAAACAAATGTATAGGCTGCATCTGGCCCACAGACCAAAGGCTCTTGAGCTAAAAGGAACTTGCTTATCAGCCAGGATGTTTGGTTTGTAACCTGCCAAGAAACCAGTTGCAGCAGTGATGGGCACATGTGCTTTGAATGCCTCATCAGTCCCTGCAGCACTCTAAGATGTTCTGAGAGGCTTAACAACAGCAATGAAACTCCATGTAGGTACGGGTGTGCTGCTTTTGCCATCAAGCTTTTTGGAGGATAAATAGGACTACAAAAGCTTCCTATGGAAAAAAGCAACATAATAAAAATGAAAAAGCATTTGTAAAGCACATCTGCTATCCTCATTGTGTAAAAAAGAAGAGATTCAATAAAGGCTCTTAGTAACTCAATGGCTATATAGAGAAAAGATCAACAGCATCCAATTGTTACTCAGCCACTGAACTGTCGTACAATACCAAAATCCTGGCCAGATTCATAAGAAGATAGTGGGGTGAGTCATTGCAGTACTTAGTCATGGTGAAAACAGTAATGCAACCTGGAACACTAACATTCTCCTATATAAATGTTGTTTCAGGAGCTAAAATAATACCAACTGGAAGTCAGTTCATATCCTTTGGTGACATCATGCAACCTCATGAGAGCATCTGACTGGTCTGAATACCATTAAGGCAACAATCGCTTTCATCAATTTAAATAAAGGTTTGGCACTAGCAACAATAATCCCACAATGTGAAAATGAAGTTACAAATCTTTCATTCCAGGGCTGTTGCTGCCACAACATCTGGGTAGGAAGGGTGGAAGCCTGCAGAAAGCAGCTAAGTGCTTTCAGAAACCAGGATCTCTACAAAATGCCAGATGTTGAAATGGTGTTAAAATAAACTATTTGCAAGCTGAACAACTCTCTAGCAGTAAAATTTCACAATAAAAAAAGAGGGCATGTGTGTAAAACACCGGGACAAGCCTTACACCAAAGTAGTAGTAGTGGGAGACATGATACTAGACAGAGAGAACACACAAAGGAAGCTGCTGACAAGCCAAGGACTTCACCGATGACACAGTGGAGCCTAATCCATGTCACAGATGCTACTGGGGCATGAGGAGAACTGAATTCACAATCTCTGTATTATTTATTGTCAGGACATTTTACACAAATTGCATCTAGTTATTAAAGCACTAACCTAAGTAACTTCTGACAGAAAACAGAAGCACAATATATGAAATAAGGTTCCCTATCCATTCTGGTTTTGGACATGAAAACACAAATAGCAGCAGGACTAGAAACTAAGAAGCTGCAACGTGGCTAATATTATGCTGATGAAAAGCAAACAAACAGAACTCCTTTCCTTTGCCAACCCCACTGCAAAGTCACAGCACACAGCATTAGTCATGTTTCCCTACTCTGAGGGCTTCCCCTCAGCCATGCTGTCAGTCTAGTCTTTAGATAAGAGGGCTTTCACCCTCTTCGTACAATTACAGAATAAATAGGAGTCTCATTGCTTCCAATCCATCCTACTTCCTCGAGCATCCCCACAGCTGTCCTCCTTTATAGCCTCCATACTGCTTTCTGGGAGGACAGAGGAGGCACTTGCCTAAAAACATTCTGGCAGACAAGGCAGGAGAGAGGTTTTGAGACCAGGATAGCTGTGCACCGTCCACACACAGCCAATTTAAGCCACTTGCCCCTGGTTGTCCCCTCGGGCTTCCAGGTTTCGGGGTGTCCTTCCTGGAATTCTCTCCCATGGGAAAGAAACGCCTCACCACACAGGCAACTGCTCTCCGAAGTAGAGGTTAGTCAGGTTGCTTTCAGCACATGGATGTGAATGTGAAAGGAACTAGAAGCAATCAGAAGAGCCACCAGGAAACCAGTTTGTGCCATCCCTGCTCAATGCACACAGCAAGGATGTGCTCAGTGGCCAAACACACACTGTCCCTACCTGCAAATGCCCAGGAGAGGCAAAGAAGGTCTGATTTGATATAGAGGTAGCAGATTTCAACAGGATGTACTTACACAGTGAGTTTCATGCAGCATAGTATAAACTGGGAGCTACTGAGGTAGCACCTGCATGGGGAGCTCAGCTTTCTGCCTCCACCTTACCTAATGCCCCTTGGCAGATGTCTGTGCGAGTGGCTCCACCAGCTATGAACTGGGGGCTGGAACACAGCTCCTGGGAACAAAACAAGCCTCATGTTACTTACAT
>WYDI02139441.1:429561-472693 GCA_009867235.2 Psittacus erithacus | reverse complement strand
CACAGGTAAAGGTGGGACCAGAACCCCACTTGCAGCGGATTTAAACACAGGATTGACCACAGCAAATGAACATCCCAGAGATGGAGCAGGCCAGACATGTGAAGAGCGGTGACGGTGAGGACAGTGACCAAAGCTTGCGGGCAGCCATCTCACTTCACAGTATGTGCCAGGAGGTCTGCTGTGTTTCTACACATGTGCACACACCACTTTGCTGTTACCTCCCCGCCACTGACTACCTCAAGGCCTTTAAGAAATACCTATGCACCCGGGATCCATCTGACCCTATGGATGGCTCCTGTGGCCAGGCAGGGCTGCTTCGGTAGCCGCAAGCACCGGCTGAGAAAGGGCTCAGAAAGGAAACCTCCGCATCACAGACAGCTCCTCTCTGCTAAGGGAAAGAGTTATGGATCTGAAGTGACAGCCTGACAACAAGCACTCTGTCCACCGGGACTGCTCAGGATGGAGAGACAAAGGGCTTTGTTGCTGCTGGGTTTCCAGACAGACCACTTTCCCCCGCCAGCCCAGACCCGGCGCAAAGGGTCACCCATTCCCGGGGCTCTGGGCGGCCGCACAGCGATCTGCAGCAGCCCTGTACTGCCGGGGGAGGCTGTGGGAGCGAGTCGGGGGGCGGAGAAAAGAGCCAAGGGGAGAGAAAGGGGAGCGCAAAAAGCGCACGCACAGCCCTGCAGGATTAAATCAAACCCAGGCTAGGGATAAGGAAAGGACAGCCGGGTGGAAAGCCGCGGTGATGCCGCTGAACGATGCTACTGAGCGTTCCCCCCCACCTTACACCCGCCGTACCGTGGGTCTACGCCAGACGACGCCCTGCGTCTTGTACGAGTTGGGCCCCAGCTCTTGGTAGCCGAGGGCAGAGGGGCCGGCGGGAAAGGAGGGATCCTGGAAGAGCCGCCCCTCCTGCAGGCACTGCTGCCGCAGCGCCCCGAAGTCCTGCCCCAGGTAGGGCACGGCATGACTGTGCCGCCCCGCTCCCGCCGCCGCTGCCCGCTCCTTCGCCACCGCCGCCGCCATCCCCGACATTGCCGCGCTCCTCCCCGGCTTGGCCCCGCCCGGCCTGATCCCCTCCGACACTGGCGGGTGTCACGAGTGTCGCCAGTGCTCAGCCCCGCCGCGTCGCGGGCTCACTGGAGCTCCGTTGCACCGCGATGAAGAAACAGCCCCACCGGTCAGCGTGTCCTAATAAACCGAGAGCACACGCGTGTTCTGTAAAGGACGGCTACAAACAAGACGGAGGCTCCCTCTTTATATAGTCACATGGAAGAGAGGAGGGGTTATCACATAGTCATAAGGGTTGTAAGGGACCTCGAGATCATCTAGTCCATCTCCCCTGCCAAGGGAGGGTCACTCAAGCAGGTTACACAAGAGGCAACCAGGCGGGTTTGGAATGTCTCCAGAGAGAGACACTCCACAGCCTGTTCCAGTGCACAAGTTACTCCTGGGGAGATTCTGACTGGACACTAGAGGAAAAATTTCACAATGAAAACAACCAGCCATTGGCATAATGGGAAGTGGCGGACCTCCCGGTGTTAGACATGTCTAAGATTTGGCTGGATAGGGTGCTGTGGTGTCTAGTCTAGGTCATGCTTTGCCCAGAGAAGGCTGGACCAGATGATCCTTGAGGTACCTTCCAAGCTTGTATTCTATGATTTTCTGTATGCATCAATTAAAAAATTGGTATTTCCTGCATGAACCCCAGAAGTATCCATGTCCAAATCTGTAAGCTTAGAAAAAAGTCGAAGACAGAGGAAAAGCTAATACGGCTAAAAAACTAATATGGTACATATGTACCCTGTATTGTCATCCTGTTACAGCTTTGAATGCTCCATGCAACAGAAATGATTTCCAGCTTCATTTGCTGGTGGTGACCGAAGCACGTGTTGCTGTCACCGCTGACATGAACCCACCTATACCCCCCTGCACAGCCCAAACC
Source organism: Psittacus erithacus (assembly GCA_009867235.2). NCBI lineage: Eukaryota > Metazoa > Chordata > Aves > Psittaciformes > Psittacidae > Psittacus > Psittacus erithacus. The sequence continues at coordinate 470,745 of WYDI02139441.1, read as the reverse complement.
ACGTGCAACAAGCTCCCCCAGATGTGCACCCCAGTCACATGGTGCAGGGAGTGTCTCTGTTTCAGCATGGAGCTGCTGCCAGGGATGTCTGAAATGCTGCTGCTGGCACCCACGTACTATGGCAGCTCTCCAAGGAACAATTCAAGCCATTTGCTTCATATTTTAGGTCTGACTCAGGATGTGCAGGGTGCCAGGCAGCATTCCCGGGCAGTGCTGCACCCCCTGCCTGCACTACTGCTTTGGAAGGAGAGGCACCTCCTTTTCTGTCTTCTATCCCAAGACCTGGATGCACTAAGCGCTTGTTGGAGCCAACTTACCTGACTAAAATGAATGTTATTGTTGGAAAAATGCCTAAAGCACCATAAAGTACCCAGCTGTACCATTTGCTGAGATGTGGTGGGAAGTTTTCCTCGAAAATTACAAATTGGAGGTTTTTGTTCATTGCTGATAGAGACACGGTGCCCTGATGCACTGGAAAACACTATCCATTTGCTAAGTGGTTTTGGACTTCAACCACTTATGATTCCTCTGCCTATACTCAGCACAGGTCCTATTTAGACAGTTAGGAAGTTATTACTATTAAACAAGAAAACAAGGTAAGCTTTGCCCATTCAATTCACAATGCAGCAGAAGAGGTCTCCAAAATCCATTTGAAATTACGTTTGAGAGTGGTATGAGCCCCACCAGCCAGCAATGTCTATGTAGATAGGGCCATGCAGTCCTGACCTCACCTTGGAGGGTGTCCAAAACTGGCCATATGCAGACCAGCTTCACTCTGCTTTGCAGGTGTCTCCTCTTCCTTATGGGTCAGAGGGGGTCTCTTCATAAGGAGGATAATAGTATTTTTAGCAAATTATTGAGTCATGTGGTAAATCAGTCACACATGGAGAGCTGGGAGTGGATCAAACAATGTTACATCCCATAAGTGCCAGTACATGCTGCGTGCACTCAATCACTGGTACACCCTTAGCCAGGGTCTCCAGCATGGCTGTGGCGAAGCTCTAGCAGGACACAGAATGACACTGGAGGATGGTTTTACTTGCCTGTTTCAATTCATTAAGCGCTGCTAAATTATCTGTCAGGCAAGAAGGCCATCTACTGAACCAGGAGACCAAGAGACTGCAGCACCTCACCATTCAGGAGTTTAACTCACAAGAAACCACGTTGCATCTTAATGTAGCAGATCCAGGAGCTATAGAGCAGCTCAGAAGGCATTTGTTTGGCTCCACGCAGTGGTTCAAAGCTGTACAGCTGCCTCAGAACAGACGTCTCATTTTTTCCCCAAGTCACAGTAAAAGGAAACCAGTGTCAGTTCAAAGCAGTGGTTTTCAGAGGCCCACAAACCCGGTTTTGGTTTGTGAACTCCTCTAGCCACTTTCCAGCTGATGCAGAAGTTTAAGGTGAGTTGCAGTTTGTCATGTAATCACTTTGCTTTTCTCAGCCATCTCCCTCGTGTCCCATAGATGCTATTCACAGGCCATTCTAGGGTCTGCTGGCAGGATGTCGACAGTCTCCACTTGGACAACCATCAAGAAGATCAAGTGCTGCCCTGTGCAGTCAGAATTACCAGAGTTTTCTTAGTGCTTCTGTGGTGGGACAGGGCTTGAGACAGAGCCAAACAGAAAAGGAGAGGAACAGAAAGGAACAAAGCCAAAAGGAAATCGAGCCAGCAAAGATTCAAGTAGGCAGTGGGAGAGGTATGTGCAGGAATGCAGAGAAAAGGTTTATTCACCACCATGGCTTGGTAGACTGGTCCCAAACATATGGGGACTGTACTGTCCCAGGTGGTTTGATGGTAGACAAGGATATGTTGGCATAAGACAGGATTTATCTTATTATATGGGAAGATGGTTGTCCTAGCAGCCGTCTTAGCCTAACCACAAAGTCCTCTGTAGCCAGGTAAGTTGGCAGATGTGGGTGTGAGTCCACAGCTAGAGGGAAGGAAGTTCTGAGCACTTCACGAGCCAGTCCCTTGATTTTCTGCATGTTCACATATATGCTCATTTTCTTAAAGAAACGGGTGATTTCCACTTGTCTGTGAGACCAGTGTAATGCTCCCAAAATTAGCTGGCCCTGAGAATAGTCTCCCTCTAGCATCCCCCTAAAAGTAGGCAACTTTAGAAAGCAAATGAAATTTGACTTTTTTTAAGCTGCCTGCACACCTGCAGCTCTTCAAAAAAGTCACATTTTGCAAGTAAAGTGTTTCCAGCTGTTGCTGCAGCAGCTCGTGCTGGTTGCTGATGAGGAGCATCCAGCTGCCACTGTGTTGTGATTTAAGCCCAGCCACGCAGTCTCTCACTCACTCTCCCCCCTTCCTCCCTCAGGTCCTGGAGGGATGGGGAGGAGAATCGAGAGAATGTAACTCCCACAGGTTGAGATAAGAACAGCCCAGTAACTAAGGTATAACACAAACCACTGCTGCTACCAATGATAATGATAAGGGAAATAACAAGGGAAGAGAATACAATCGCTCACCACTGACCAATACCCAGCCCCACCCCTGCAGTGATCCCACCTTAACGGGTAACTGCCCCCAGTTACATCCTGGGCATGACATGCTGTGGTATGGAATACCTCTTTGGTCAGTTTGGGTCAGGTGTCCTGTCTCTGCTTCCTCCCAGCTTCCCCTCCTCCTTGGCAGAGCATGAGGCTCAGAAAGTCCTTGGTCAGACTAAGCATTCTAAGTAGTAGCTAGAAACATCGGTGTTATCAGCGCTGTTCTCAGGCTGAAAGTCAAAGCTACCAAGCAGAAAAAATGACTGCTACTGCTGAACCCAGGACACACTTTTAGCCTAGAGCCCCAGTCAAGACGGGCTTCTCCTTCCTTACACCACTGTCAGCAGCTGTGAGCAGCTCAGGGCTGCTCTGTCCCGCAGCATCGCTTGACCTGGGTCATCCTGCAAAATGCATCCACCCTTCCCAGCTCCTTATGGTGCTGAAGAGCCATTTGTGGATCAGCCTGGTTGTGTTATGGAGTTTCACTCTTGGGGTGCAGGCATTACCACTGCAGAATGTCATCTTCCTCCTCCTCAGGCACCAACACTTTACTGGCTTTTATAAAACAAATGATCAGGATCATGGCTAATTTCAGATGCATTTCTCTTTAGGGAACCCTCTAGGCTGCACCCTGCAGCAGCCACTCCCTCCCCAAACATTTAGATAAAATATTGCAAACTCTAGAAGAATAATCTTATTGATGAACATTTAGGACCTGTCACAGCTCGCACTCATCTGCGCGTTAGTAGTCACTCCATTTCCACAGTAATAGGGCAGGTAGATGCCCATACATCTAGAATAGGAGAAGACAAGCATTCTAAATCAAACTAATCCCTTTCCATGCTGCAGGATCTACAATGCAGCTAAGCAGCTTTAAATCTCATTAGCAAAGTGGTGCAGTGCAGGAGAGCCATTTCATTTCTAACACACTACAGCAAAAATGTATCTAGAACTGATAGATAATTGGTGATTATTTTCTTCTGAAAAGTTTCCACGAATACGGAACAGTCTTGATTTCATGGAATTTGTAGACTTTGAAACCAAGATGGTGGTTTCTTTGCTTCTTTGCCATTTCTCTCATGTTGCTGTCATCAAGAAGGGGGAAGAGGGGAAGGAAAGCAGGAAGAACCAGGCAAAACTATGGAAATCCTAAAAAGAACACAAATCTGAATAATTGTTATAACTTTTTATCTGGTTGCTGTTTCCCTTGGGGTTAATGCCTTCTGCAGCAGTTTCTGGGAGTCACAGGGAACCTGAAAACTTTTCCCCCCATAGTACAACTGCCATTTGTTGCTGTGGTCGACTATAGTCATAACATTTTCCTCTTCTTTATATCCTCTAGATGGTGCTTGTGTATCACTTTCTACACAAAATAAATCATGCTGCCACTAACCAAGCTTGGAAATTGATTTGGAGTTCTGTACTGCTCATCACTAGGAACAGAGGGTTGTGGTGAGCACACTGGGTGCTGAACCACAGCAGGTGCAGGCCTTCACCAAAGAAAATGGTTGTCCTCAGCCTCTTCCCAAATGTGATATATATAGCACAGAAAAAATCCTATGGCACATATTACTGGAGTGTATGAAGATTGAAATCCGATTGTGTTTCCTCTGTATCACACTGGTTATAGTGCACAAGGGTTCACCCCTTCTGTGCTCACTTGTGTCTGGTAGCAACTGGAGTTGCAGTGCACACAGCGTATCAAATGTATGTCTAAAGAGTACATGGGAAACAAAAGATTCCTGAGCCAAATACCCCAGGTCCTTGACCAACATTACCCCAGCTTGCAGCTTAGAGCAATTACAGCGAAGTGGGAGCATGCCTCTGGACCAGAAGAAGAGAGGAAACTTCAGCACAAGATGCTGGTGCAGGGAGGGAAAGCAAGCAGTGTTCTGCCTCATGAGCAAAGAAAATGGGTACCTCTGAATGGGTCTATATACGTCCTAGAAAGAAAGAACCCCTCCCCTCAATCGTTTATGATTCCACTCTTCACTTTGGTTCAGTACATGGGATCACCTAGAAGTACTGAAATGCAGGAGAGATGAAATTCTGGCCATCGTCCTCCTTTACTCAATTTCAACAGTACTAATTGAATTTGTAGATAACCAGTATAGTAACACCCTCAGCCCAGCCTTCTCTACCTGTGCCCACCTGGAGCTGGCCAAGTCATTTTGTTTCCTCTTTTGCATTCACACTCTTCAAATATTTGCAGACAAGCAACCTGGCTAGCCTCTGTTTGCACGCCTTATCTCAGCAGGTTTCAGTCCTTAAAAATTCCCTCTTCCCTTCCCCACACCTTCTCTCTAAACTTACCAAGGGGTAGTCATCAAACACACTCTCTGGCAAACAAAACTGCTGTTTCCTCAGCTCTCAGCTCGACACGCAGGGTGCTTTGCTGGGGAAACCTGACCATTAAATAGGAAGACAGCAGAGAGCAGCTGTGCTCCATGGAAAATTGCTCCCGCTGCAGTTTTTGAGTCTACAGAGGCTTGCAGCCACCTTGCCATGGAGATGTGCACCTCTGGGGCTGCCAGGCTAGAAGCTTGGAGGTTTTCTACTACAAGAACAGGAATCACTGTTTTGTAAGGTCTAAAAGGCCTTCTGCACCTGAAGCTTGCTTTGGTGTTTGCTTGTAAATATTTCATGTGCAGGAAGCTCCGCCAAAAGACTGTAAATATGATGGTTAACCTCTCACTAGCTGAGATAAGATCTCATTTTTATAGATGGGGAAGGTACAGTGACTTTCAGCCATGGTCACACTGGAGATGGGGAGCAGGGGTTACCAGCTTGCCTCCTTTATCTGGTGATACAATTTTCCATTTTTGGCCTAGGCTAGGACCATATCCCTGCCCTCTGCAGGTTATACAGCCAAGTGGCCGTCTCTAGCTCTGTCAAGCTCACGCCATTTATTGGTAATAAATTAACTCATGAAATCATACTGCTTTGGGAGTACCAAAGAGATTTTACTTCTTTGTTTAAAGATCACTGAAGCCAGAAGTGGGTTCACCTTTTCAACTTTCAAACTCAGTGGTGCCTCCATAGCCAGGTAAGCTACAGCAATAGATACCCAGCTTCAGGCTTTGTGACTGTAACCCTCCAACAGTATAGACTCTGATCTCATAAGAGAGGAAAGGAGTTTTAAATCATCTTCATCCAGACTCAAACCTGGCTTTCAGCACTCTGAACAGACACAATTACTTCCCACATGTAAATAGGTGTGTCTGTGAAAACACTGGTTTTCTCTTGCTCCTTGTTAGAAGCATATCTTTAAAAGGGGCAGAAAAAAGCAAATAAAGTGGGAGTATCACAAGGCAGTGCCCCAGTCTCAGCAGCAGCCTCCATCTTTCAAGTAGGTACATATTTGCTTTTCTGGTGCCTCCTCCCTCCAGGGCTGTTGGAACATTTAGGGCAGCTGCCAGCTCCACCCCGGCTTATTACCTGCCTGTATTCACCAACTCTTGCCCAGGAGGCAAAGACAGAGCCAGGAGGGTGGCCAGCCATGTCCAGGGTTGCAGCGAGGCTGTGCCAAGAAAGAGCGGCTGCAGACGGGCTGGGATCCAACAGGAATGCTATCAAGTATTTGAAGCAGGACTACGAAGCCCTGAAGCAGCGGTGCCTGCAGGCTGGCACTCTGTTCAAGGATGAGGAGTTCCCAGCTTGTCCTTCCACACTGGGCTACCAGGACCTGGGACCATATTCCTTCAAAACCCAGGGGATAGTCTGGAAGCGCCCCACGGTAAGAGTGCTTTATAACTACCTGTTTTACTGGGTTCAGACCTGATCAAATTCCACCTGGACATCCATGCTAAATCAGCGGTGAATATCCAGGAATATCCACTGTCTGTACATTTTGGTTTTTTCTTCTATCTTGCTATAGGAGATGCAAGGTTGAAAAGGGGATAGGGAAAAAAGAAATCAACATGTTCTAAACTCTTTATAAAGCAAGGAATCTTATAACTGCTCCATGGGGACCTGCTTCCTCCCTGTTCATCCTATCTCCACAGAGCTACAAGTCCAGGGTGCAATCCAGAGCTGGGTACAAAAGCTGCATGTGTATCCAGACAGACCACAGGGCACCCCAGGAGCCATCAACCAATTGTGACAGTACCTACACTGAGGTCTTACCACTGTGCACCTCAGGAAAGCAGGCTAATACTTAAAATCTTCTTGCTCTCTTCAAGCTAGCTATAACAGTTAAAGAACAACTGACTGCAACTGTTATTACTGTTGTTATAGCCTAAAAAAGGCCTTACATTTAAAAAGGACGTTTTCATCAGAAAAGATTAGATGCTGATATTTTGTTTTAAAACCACAAAATCAAGGTTTCGGAGATTTTTCTGCACACACATTTTTCAGTCATTTGTTTCTGTCCGTACTTTGCTCTTCCTTTGTTGTTTTGCCCCTTGAGATCAAGAAAAACTGAGAAACAGGAAGGAAGGAAACCCCTCAAAAAACTTCCCTTCCTCTGATGGGGAAAAGTAGGAAGAAGGGAAAATATGAAGGCTTGCATTTTTATTGTTTTTCACCTGAAAAGTGAGAACCAGAAGCTCGCAGGTTTCATTACTCCAAGTTTCTATGCCGGCAACACTGTCCCTCAGCACCTCTCTCTGGTACCTGGATGCGCCTCTTGGCTTTGCTGACCCTGGGCAAAGAGCAGCCTCAGAAAACTCAATAAATTAGACTTGGGCTCCTCATGCAAGAACAAAACTGTGCCAGCTGCAGGAAGAGACTCAGTCACAAACTCTCCTCCTGTGATTGCCGGCTGATGGGATCACTGTTCACTTACCTGCCTGCATTCAAAACAGGCAGCAGGACCCAAAGGGCACTCTGGAGGAGACCTGCTGGAGGAACAACTCCTGAAAATTAAATATCCACTGAGGCCATTATCCTCAGGCTGTGACTGCTGGCGTGCAGACAGTGAATGTTAGACACTCTGCCATCAAAGACTTACCTTCTAGTTTCAACAGTGGGCTAGCAGAAAGGGCGAAGGTGGAAATGCAGCTGTGTGCAAGGTGTATGAGGCACTCTGCAGTGGCTCAGAAAGGACAAAGGGTGAGAAATCAATTATACGCAACTGCCTGCCACCAGGTATCGCTTTGGAGGGAGGTAACCTCTCACAACTCGTATCCACTGAGGCAGCTGACCAGCTGGGAAACCACAAAAGCAAAAAGGATGCAGCTGAGATCACACCTATTGCAAAGGGAGATACACAATCTGGCTCTTCATCACGAGCAAGAAGCTCTGGGCTGCCCCACAGGATGCTCATGCTGACAACTGCTGCTCTCTGGGAGAGCTGGTGACTGCCTAAGCCTTCCTTCACCCTGCTTGCCAAGTTAGGCTTCCTATAAAGTGCCTCTTGCTGCCATCTAGAAGCTCACAGAAAACACTGAGGAGAAGGGGGAGGCTTTTATCTCTAAAGAGACAGTATTAACTTCTTAAATCAGGGCATGAATTGTTGGAGGCTTCTGAGTTGGGATAAGAGGGACAGTCATTGCCATAACCTACTTGGCTGGCCCCAAAGCACCAAGAGGAAAGGGGGGTCTCTAAAAAAAGCATTTGTGTAGCTGGCCTCCCAGGAAGTAGGGGAACATCCTTTATGCCAGTGGCAATGGAAACTCAGTACAGGACCGGAGCCAGCAGCAATGGTCACGAACTCATTTGCACTGAGCCAAAACCACAGCAAGGTAAAATAAGATGTAAATGCTGAGGCTGAATTTTCACCTCTGTCCCCACAGTAGCAAAAATTCTCACCAATATCACTGGCAGTCTCAAGTAGCAAAGGGCTTCGGGATTTGCCTTAAAAACATACATGCAGCCTTCAACAAGGCAACACCGTTCTGACATCATGTTAATCAGACAGAGGACCTTTGTATCTTTTTAATGACATGTTGAAGATTAGTAGTACTTTTTGAACACTGAAACAAGGAACAAGAAATGGGATACTTTCAGACCAGAAAGGGTGATGCATACTTTGAAAATGTGTCTTTCAGGAGTTATGTGCCAACCCTCAGTTTATAGTTGGAGGAGCTACTCGGACAGATGTCTGCCAAGGAGAGCTGGGTATGTACAGTGCTCCTGAATTCAGGTTTGGAAGAAGAAATAAAAATTAAGCTTCACTTAAAAATTCCTCATACACTGACTATTTTCCTGGCTGTCTCTGAGATGTAGCATGGAGAGAGGCAAATACCTAAGAAGGGGACTCATGCGCTGCTGCCTGAGACAGGGTGTATACGGGCTTGTAAGAGCTATGTCAAACCTGGGAGACACCAAATCATCTCCTGGAGGTAGGAAGCTACTCATTCCATTGTGAGGAGAAGACTGGCTTGCTTTTCACCTCTTGAGGGAGAGCTGGACACCAGTCTAATCATGACAGCACTTACCCTGAAGCAAGAAAGTGGGCTTCATGTCCATTCCAGCAAGAGCAGCTCCAAAGACTCAGGGGACAAAGGACACTAGGAAAGTTTCACCCTGCAGCCAAGTCTTTTGAGAGGCAGAGCAAGTTCCAGCCTTAGTTTCACACAAAACAAATACACAACCAAGGAACAGAGCAGGAACTGGTTTAGTCTGGGGGCTGGGGCTATGACGTGCCATTTCATGCCAAGCAGGATGGCCCATTGCGTGCAGGTATGAGTTATAAACAAGCACTGCATTGTAAAAAAGGAACAGAGCATGTAAACTTTGTAATAGCATCCACAAGCAAATTGTTCCAAGCTCTGCCTTTGTCTAAACAAAGCTCCTATGCAAGTAGCCAGAAGGGAGCTTTATCCGCACTTTGAATAGCTGCTGCAGCAGCCTCCTTGCCTGCCTGCCTCGCTGATAAGATCCAGCTCCAGAAGACAGCAGCAGCAACCTCCCCTGACTACATATAGAGGCGAGAAGGCTGAAGCTCTTGTAATGAGAATTTGATAGATTAGACCCATAGAAACAGCCTTTCTCCCTCCTGTGCTTCTTACTGCAGTACTCCTGACCTTACTGGTCTTCTAGCCCATCCATTGTGCAAATGAGATTCAAACAATTTCTGCAAGTCATTGGCAATAAATAATACCAATGCTGGTCCTGTAAACAGAGCACCATTAAAGCAATTGCTAAAAAATTCCCTGGTGTGTGGGCTTGTGCTCCAAATGCTAAAAATAAGATGCCCGATCATACACTTCCTCCAGAATATTTATTGGTGGATACTGGAATAGAGGATGGGGAAATCACTTACTGTATTTTAGGGGAATGGTTCAGATAAGTAATAAAAGTGACATTTCTTGTCACCTGCAATTTGGGAAGTTTCTATAATTGTGTGTACATATATATATAAAATAGATATGTCTTAAAGATTGTATGCCTGAAGTAAAACCTCCTTTTCCTTGACACTTTACAAGCTAAAGAACTGAAGAATATTACCTGCTCTTAAACAAAAGAGGTCAATGCATTATTTGTGTTGAGCCTAAAAACTGAATGCAAATACCCTGAGCCTCTCTTTTGAGTTCTGCCACCTCCTGAATGTCTCTGTGGAGTCCCAGTCTTTTGTGCTAAATGGGCTTTCATTAGAGAGCAGTGCCAAAATGCATGAACTAACTAGCAGTACTGTACCCAAGCCTGTGAATCTGGGGACAGTGCCGGGCTCTAGGCTTTCTCAAGTCAACCTTTGGAGGGCAGTACCCCAAGTGCTACTCCTGAAAGCTACCCCTTAAAAATCTCCTTTTGTTAGGAGCTTCCTTTTCTCTCTCTTTCTCAAAAAAAAAAAAAAAGGATAAAATAATCAAAGATAGAATCACAGAATGGTTTGGGTTGGAAAAGACCTTAAGATCGCCCCGTTCCAGCCCCCTGCCACCTCACACTAGACCATGTCACCCAAGTCTCTGTCCATCCTGGCCTTGAACACTGCAGGGATGGAGCATTCACAGCGTCCCTGGGCAACCTGTTCCAGTGCCTCACCGCCCTAACAGTAAAGAACTTCTTCCTTATATCTGACCTGACCTTTCCCTGTTTAAGTTTGAACCCATTACTCCTTGTCCTGTCACTACAGCCCCTAATGAAGAGTCCCTCCCCAGCACCCTTGTAGACCCTCTTCAGATACTGGAAGGCTGCTATGAGGTCTCCATGCAGCCTTCTCTTCTCCAGGCTGAACAGCCCCAACTTTCTCTGCATGGCTGCTTACATTCACTTTTACACACGCTGACCCTTCACAGAATTGAACTTCAGGCACAGTACTTTACCTCTAGCGTTCAGGTGTTTGCTTTGCCTCTCTGAGGCATACTATGCTTTTCTGGTATTTGATCCAGTACCTTGAATATCAAAGTCCTTTTACTAAAGCCCTTATGTAACACACTTCCATTGAAATGGACCCTGATTACATATTTACACAAGGCACATATGTGACCTGTTAGCAAGTCCTTTAGGGAAATAGAACCTATTTTTAATAATCTTCTCTGGCACATATCTTTTCTTGAAAAAAAATTCAAAATTAACACTGCAGGTCTGGGCTTATATGAACAAAAGGAACAAGAAAACCCAGAGTTAGTCTCACTCCATTAAACTGATTTCTTTGACAACAGCGTAAGCTAGATGAATATCAGCTTGGGAAGTTTGATGGGAACTCGAAAGAGGAAATATTTTAAATGTTCTTTGAACCATATCTTTTTGATAGTCTAGTACCAACTTGCAATGCAGTCCCATAGTCTCAGTTATTAAAGGTGACTTATGAAGTTCTCTTGCATCTATTTGAGTAAGTTAACCCCAGAACTGTTTGCAGAAGTTCAAGAAGCAAGTGGCATAAATTTAACTTAAGTAATATAAAACACACTCAAACCCTCTCGGTTTAACATTGGCTTTCCAGATCCATGCTGTTCATATTCATGGGCACCTTTTGTCCTGAAGGAGGCTCAGAGGGTACTCTAGACACTGCAGCTCCCTTGGCCTGGGCTGTCAAGAAGTCACCTGAAGCCAGTGCAGATGCACCAGTTCACACCAGCTGAGGCTCCCACCCCATCCATGCTTTGTTTGTGTCTTAAGGGCAGATCTGAGAAGATTATGGGTAGATTGGAGAACAGACCAAAGCCTGATAGCTCTGAGATAAATCTGATACCTTCTGAGCGAGCCTTTGGAGCTCCTATAGGCAGGAAAGTGCTTAGTAGTTCTGGGTTTGTGCCTGTATTTTGCTACAGACATTAATATGTCTTCTGATGTTCAATCCTATGGGCGCTGGAGATTCTATGTGCCCTAAATCTGGAAAAATATATTCACTGACAACTCTGAGACTGCAAAGGGAAGAAAACCTGTTCCTTTGCTGGGTGCTCCTTTGCCTTTCTGTACACAGCTGCAGAGCTTAATTCATTTCCATAGGAAAATTCAGGAAGCCTTCTTTAGAAATGTCAAAACAGGAACAACCTTTACTGCCAGAAATTATAAAGCTGTTTGTGCTTCTTTGATGTCTGGTAGGTTTATGAGCTTTGACAAAGGGCTTCCAGGGGAGACTAAAGCTGAGAATCAAATCTGCTTGACAAACAGAGAAGCAAGAGACACAGCACTGTATTTGGGTCCCTTCTCAACACCTTCTGAAACAGCAACAAGTCAGGGTACACTCTGGAGAGAGATACTTCTGTCAAGGCCAGACAGAAGCCTTGGGCTGCATGGTCTGTGGTGAAGCATCCCTGCCTATGGCAGGGGGCTGGAACTAGGTGATCTTAAGGTCCTTTCCAAACTAAACCATTCTGATTCTACTATCCAGTTAGATCTTTGAGCCAGACACTTGGACTTTTAGCTGAAACTCACCATCACCAGGTCACTGAAGAGTTTATATGCTCTGTGTCTGGACACTTTGATGATAGCAAAACCAGAAACCAAGTGTGGCTCTGTAGCAACTGAAACTAATCAGACTTCTCATTTATTTTCTGGCCCCTGCGAGTGCAGCATGCTTGGGTAAACATCATCAATACAGAGGAGTCACTCAGCTCCCAGGTCACCAAGGATTCGGAATTCTCTGCAGCAATTCGATTATCTCTCTAAACCAGGAGGTGCTTGTGTAGCACTGAGAACACGAGCCATCTCCGTACATCTGTGAGCAGCAAGTGATTTTATTTCAAGCACACTAAGACACAGTAATTCTTCAAGATCATGTGAATATATATGTATATATATGCACACACACAGTGAAGCTTCACGTTTACCCTTTCCACCAAACACTCAAGGTCAAAAATACTGTATGTTACCAACATTACAAATTACTTCAGACCCAGGAACCAAGCTGCCTTCTTTTTAGCACATTCAGCAGCAATGGTAAACACTGTAATTGGCACTTGTCTGAAAGTTCTGTTCATGAAATATGAGGCTGAACACAAAGCAGTGTATGTGCCTGTAGGTGATTTAGCCTTGCAGGGCTAATGGTGAGAAAACTTTGTTAAAAATTCATTTCTATAAGCTGAAAGGCTATGACTTCAAACGCATACAGTGAGCAGAAATGCTTTTTGATATTGGCAGTCTTCTGACTGCAACTGGTTTGGAAATACATTCCAATTAAATATTTAATTCATTGGCCAATTGGCCTCATTTTTCTTTTCCTTCAAAAATTAACTTTTTAGGAAAGGAATCAAATAGTTTCCTCACAGGTTGAAAGATTACTCATAACCTGCAGCTGAATCAGGACAAGTCTGAGTTGTCCTATACAAGCTGCCTTTCTAGGGAGCTTGTGCTTTTGCACTGTCCTGTAGGCACAGCCACAAACAAAACTGAGCTTTGCTGCTGGCAAAATGCTGCTGAACTTTGAAGAAGGGGGCATGTACTGCCAACTTGTACTCTTTTAGAACTAGTAATATATTATCCAGGAGAGCTGAGAAAACTTATTAATAGACCAGGATCCCATTGTGGTATACAAGAAGATAAAAGGCAACTTGTGCAGTTTAGGCTCCATTCTGGAAGCAATTTGATATGGACAGATTCCTGCATCCTCTTTACTTCGTCACAGGAGCTTGAATGTCATGCATCACTTGTATATAAATATGTTCCCAAACCATGTGCTCCTAGGCACCCCATGCAAACCCTCCTTTTTGTTAAGTTACTGCACAGCAGCCAATTCCCAGCTGGTTCCTTTTGGAGCGCATGGTTGATGCTTGTTCAGCCACAAGTTCAGCCAAAGATATTAGGCTCCCAAGCAAGGTTTAGAGATAGGATGCTGCATATTTTCTCAACTCAATTCTTCCAATACAATTCTTTCCATGAGTGCTTTGAGCAGACTTGCCCCTAATGCTTCCCTAGGAGGTTAGATTGCATGGTGTGCTTGCAGGAGCCAGAAGCGCCAATGTCACTCATTCTCCCAGATGCCAAGAAGTAAATTCATACTGTAAGACAGCTGTAAAGGATTTCACGCTGCATTTGGCATCTTATGGAGTTGAGATTCTGGAATTGTTTAGCTCCGAGTCAGGGAAGTAAATAATGTATTTAAGGAAATCCTTCTTATTTCACTGACTGTTCTGCCTAATTGTGCATTAAACATACACCATCCTCAGCAAAGCCCGGAGTAGTTTCCCCTTCACTGGCTGTAAAAACCTAGCCTGGATCAGAAAGGGGAAACCCTTACAGATGCTGCACATTGGGAAAGCACCAACTTGTCACTGCTGCAGACCTTCTCTAGTCTCACCACGTGGAGGGACACCACAGGGACACAAGGACCCCTGCCCTGCAACCTTCTGTGCTCCACAGCATGCCAGGAGCAGCCAGGGCAGCAAGAAAGTCTGGGGTAGGTGAGAAAATGAGGGCTTCATTTATAACTTTATAAGGCTTTTCATCTTCCTCCCCTGAAGAGTCATTCCCCAGACTTATCACCATTATTGCTATCTCTCCAAGCAAAAGGACAAATTATAACAGCATAAGGAATACACCTGTACTAAGGAAAGCCCAAAAGAAATACATACAAAGCAGATTTGGGTCTTTTGTCTCATTTTTTGCTGCATTTACATTTTCTTGGGAGAGGAGTTTCTTGAAGCCTTTTTTCCTCCCACTTTGTGCTCTCCTACTTTTGCTTATTTTATACAGAGATACCTGAGGCTGGGAAGAACCTTCCAGACCAGGGAGTTGAGCCCTCTCCCACAGAATGCAAAAGAACTTCAAAAATAGATGGAAGATGAATTTAAGGTTTTTGCTCGTAGTTGTTCTAGAGGCTGAGGCTTTTGGATTCTCTTTTCCATATGCACAGCAGCAACTCTTTCCCATTTCCAGTTTAAACACACCACAACCCTTTTATTTTGATTTGTCTGTGCTCCTATAAAAGAAATCTTACTTTTCAAGCAAGAGCTCTTGGCTCAAACAGCTTTTCTGCAAAGTAGCATTCAACCTACCTCACACTTCCTCTTCAAACTTCTCTTGTGTAAGATGTGAAGAACAAAACTTCAACCTCTTCTCATAAGAAAGTCAGGTGGAGGGGGAGAAGGAGGTAATTCAGACATTTTTCTACCCCTTTGTAGCTTGAATGCTCTTTCTTGAATGTGGCAGCCAAGATAACACAGAAAAATCCTGGGGCAAGGCTCAAGCAGCACCTCATATACTAGTATTCTAGGTTTTCTCTCCTGACTGGAAACAGAAGGGAAACACTGGATACAGGATGGAAACTGGCTGGCACACTGCGTAGATCACTCTTTTGCACCCATAATCCAATCAGCCAGCTCAGGTGGTTATTTGCAGGTCATCACACCAGGGCACTTCTTTGCTGGTGTTCCTCAAGTCTCTGCCTGCACAGCTGGAAACATCTGTTTCTTGCTCAGCTTGTAAGACGTACCTGAGTATCACTCAGTGAGTACAGGAAGCACCGAGTGTGAGAACCAGCAAGTCCCCATATCTTGCCTATACCATTATATTCATGATGGCACTATATCATAAAGCCTAAGTCAATATAAAGAGTTAACTGCTGTTCTAAGATACTAAATCCTGCTACAGACTAAACTCTTTCCTCTGTTTCTCTGCTTAGCTTATTTCCACTGAAGCAAGAGCTATTATGCCAGTTCCTTTTGCAGAATATGCACATGCATAAAGAAACTATGTCTTGGCACAGATAATCCACAGGGAACCAGGAAAATAGACCTTCAGAGCAGTTTTGTTCTCCCAGACTTTCTGCACACCTCAGAAATAACACAGAATCACAAAAGTGCTTCCTGCTGTTTGCAGCATGCAAACACTGTAAGAAACCCAGGAGTCCCTGAGTTTTCCAGGGGCACCACCTTTTATGTGATAGTAGCTTCTACTTACCCAGCCTCCAATCCACAACAAGCAGGTAACTAAGCCTGCAAACAGTTCCAGCTGCAGGATGCACAGACTCCAGGAAGGGTGCCCATCCTTACCAGGACAAGGAACAGGCCAGAAAAAAGATTCACCTCCTTATAGTGTTCCCAGGCGACCTCAGCTTCCATTAGACTCTTGGGTAAATCTGTAGTAATAGCTCTAAGTGCTGGTTCCAATTCAGACCTTTGATAAATGGGCTAAGGAGGAATAGCCACACAAAATTTCCTGCCATCCATCAAATCATCTCCAAAGATAGAAATGGAAGTCTCACCATCCTTTTATCAACCCAGAGCTTTTGCCCTCTTCTGGACACTTTCTAAGCCCTTGCCCCTCCCAGCTGTTGGTAGCTTGGGTTTAATTAAAGTGCCACAGTTCATTAACACTGTAGTGCCCAGCAGGCTTTACAACCCACATACTCCAAAAGCCTTCTCTCTTTGGCTACGTTCTTGACATCCTGAGGGCATTAACAAGCTTGGATAAAGCAACCTGCTTTCACAGCTTCATTAAAATATCAAAATTGCAGAGCCCAAACTAGACTATTGAAATTACCACCATGATCAGTCTTAGAGGACCCAAGGTACCTGTGCTGCCTGTGTGAGTGGCAAATGAGCAAAGGAGATAAAACAGAAAGGCTTGCAGAACCAACATGGAGTCTGGCAGGACCTTGCAAAGCTCTTAATGCTAGCATTTGGGTCTAGAGGGGAGTGTGATATAATGGCATACGGCTCAACTCAGCAGACTCTTATTTATGAATGAACTTTTCTGCCATGTATCATATGTGGTTTTAGGTGATTGCTGGCTCCTGGCTGCCATTGCATCTCTCACTTTGAATCCAGACATTCTGTATCGTGTTGTTCCCAAGGCTCAGAGTTTCCAGAAGGACTATGCCGGGATCTTTCATTTTCAGGTACCTATATGATCAGGGTATTGAGAATAAAAGAGGAAAATTCTAGTATTTAGATAAAGCAGGGTTGGTTTTTGTGTGTGTGTGTTTGGCACAGGCTAAATATTCAAGAATTAGACTGTTTAAGTGAAATCGGTGGGGAGAGGGAAAGAAAAGAAGAGCACAGTTCAATAATGCTAAATGACATCTGCTTACTGGCGAGGTTCTGTTGTCTTACAGCTGATAGGGCTCGGTGAGCTATACAGGGCTTATAAACTGAGCCAAACCATCATGCCATGTGAGTCAAGCCAGCTCTGTCACTGCCAACTGTCAAGAGTGAATTCAGGCTGATGTGGGTCCTTCTCCTTCCCTTCCCTCCCTGTGGCTTTGCGTGGATTTCCTAACCTGTAGACCCAGTGTGTTGGGACTGAAGCACCCTGCTTTGACTGGAGGTTAGGCTCAGGCATGAGCAATATGGGTTCATTCTGCAAAGATAGAAGAGGTGTTTTGCTGAGAACAGATGTTATAGAGCACACACCTATTCCTTTCACCAGCTCACCTCAGCAAAGGGAGTTATTATGTGAGTTATCTTATTTCCTTTCAGGACTGTATCAAATTATGGAGCAATTCAACAGCTCAGGCAAAAAGTTAGCATTAGAAATGTTTCACACATTTCCCAGTATTTTCAGAAGGGATTGACACTATCAAGTGTTTTCCTTTTGGGTGACCTCTCCTTGCAGCAGTTTTACAGGGGCACGGTTGTTTTGTTTTCCAGTGGATTGGGCCTTAATAGAGCAGACAAGAAAAGATACTTTAGAGTATTCTGATTTGGATACTCTGGATTGATTTGAATTGGAACCAGCACTTAGAGCTATTACTATGCACTAGCTTTCTGGACTCTCTATCATGTTAAGCTCTGCATGGAGCTCAGACAGTGTTCCAAGTGTCGTGTGCAACAAGTGGCTGTTAATATTACCTATCAGCAAAATTGAATACATTAAAAGCCTGCTCAGTGCTTCACAGAGCTGAGAAGAGTTTACCTTTATTACAAGGGAGAGGAGTCCAACATAGGAATAAAACCTTACAGTGGCTTATCCAGGGGGAGTTGATGACAGGCGAAGGAAGATAGTAGCATGGACCTATTATGTGCACACCAGCCTCCATTATCTTTTCCTGTCTTTTTTCCATTCAGTTCTGGCAGTACGGGGAGTGGGTGGACGTCGTGGTGGATGACCGGCTGCCCACCAGGAATGGGAAGCTGCTCTTCGTGCACTCGGAGGAAGGCAATGAGTTCTGGAGTGCACTGCTGGAGAAGGCCTATGCCAAGTACGGTGGCTAATCAGGAGCAGCACTCCTGGGTGTGCAGAAGTTGACTGCCGAAGTGGTTGTGGTGTTAGACACAAGGCACTTACACTCAAATGCAGCCTCCATTCCATCCATTATCTAGGTCCATAAAGGGTATTGCCAACTGTCTGTTTCAAGGGGTTTTACTGCTGGTGCTTCAGGTCACACTGATGTCTGATACTAAATTATAAACCCTTCTGTTTGCAGTGCCAATGATTAGAGGTGGAGATGGCCTCTGATAAAACTCTTGTCATCTCTCCCCCAGGTTGAACAGCTCTTATGAAGCTCTCACGGGAGGGTCCACTATAGAGGGCTTTGAGGATTTTACTGGGGGCATCTCCGAATTCTATGAACTGCGCAGGGCTCCTTCAAACCTGTACCAAATCATCCAGAAGGCTCTGAGAGCTGGGTCACTGCTTGGCTGTTCCATCGATGTAAGATACTGCTGCTGCTTTACTCTGCTTGTTCTTCTAGTGCTCTGCTCTATACTGCAACAAAAGCTCAGATCAATGTTAGATATAGGTAGGAAGGTCTGAAGTAAAACCAAAATCTAATTCATGGGAGACTTTTATTGATTTCATTTATAAAAACATTGGACTAAGTTCTAAATAACCAACTCTCATCATGCTTCCCTTTTTACAAGCATGTGATAACACTTAGAGCCATGGCATGAACTGGGGACTTCCCACACTCTGTTTTCATTCTCCAAGTATCATTTCTCACTCAAATTCTGTGTAATTTCAGCTCCAGACCCTCGAATGCCAGAGACAAACTCTTTGAGACATTTTCTTGTAGCCTGTAGCCTGACTCTGCCTTTGGTTTTCAGTCCTAAAGATTATTAACACATGTAATTTCAACTCTTTCAAGTTACAGATGATGTTTGTATGTGTTACCGAAACTTCACGCCTTTCACATCCTGTTTCCTTGTCTTGGTTGAAATCCTGATTCATGGCATATAGGATTATTCAAATTATTCAAATTTTGATGTGTTGGATTTCAGCTGAGGCAGACTGGATCTTAGTTCACACAAACATATCTTTGCAGGTGACTGGGTCTGTTACCTGAGCTGGGAATTGGATATAGATTTCATTGTACATTCTCGAATTTCTGCTGCACTAGGACTGCATATTTAGGGGCTGGAACTGCAGAGATGGACTTCAGCTGTGGATCTCACCTCTATTTAATATACTTTGCATCAAGAATATTGATATTCATTGTGCACACTGCTTTGGATATCTTCCCCTATATTAATTTGCTCATGAAAGCAGAGTTCATGTACAGTATGTAGTCCTAAATGAGTATACCTTTATTGCCTCAGATAACATCTGCATCTGAAGTAGAAGCAATCACAAGTCTGAAGTTGGTAAAGGGACATGCTTACTCTGTCACTGGAGCAGAAGAGGTAAGCCAGCCTCTCGAGGGCCATCACACCAACCAGCTTGGGGTTGCAATACTACACTACCTTCAACTTTCTGATGTCTTTCTGTGACTGACCAAATAAATATGCTGTTCACAGATGCACCCTCTTACAGAAAAAGGAAAGTACCTGCAGTACTTAGTCAGGTCAGAAGCTCTGTACTGGTAGTTATATACAGTATATATGATACTAGTAGTTATACACAGTATATACTATAGTATATATATGGTATATATAGTGTAGTATATGTAGAGTGCAGTCTGCAACCTGTGTTGTACCAGTAGGCTGGAATACAAATGTAAAGGTGGGCCAAACTGTACCTGAAATGGAGGGTACAGTAAGGAGAAGCAGAAGAGGCAGCCGTTTCCTCACGTTTGTACCTCATGAAGTGGGAGCGTGTACTTTGCCAGTCAGCACTAATGAGAAAGGAGTAAAAGCCTCTTTCAGGAACTGTGCCATTAGTCTCACCTTCACAGCAAGCCCTAGATGCTCTTGCTTCACTGAAACTGAAATCCTTACAGAGGTGCCCATGCCAAACAGCCTCTTTCCAACCTTGCTTGTTGTGCGATGTCTCCTGCTTTTGAGGATGTAGGTATTCTGCTGTTTTGTAGCTGTCCTTGCAGGTTGCTGTCGTTATATGAAATGGTGAGTGCTGCAGCTAATGGCTCGCTTGGTGGTGCGGGATAATGTAAAATAAGGGTGGAAGGCATCTATGTGTCTTTTAACTATTGCAAATTGTAATTGACTGCATCACTCAAGTACAAATCATGTTTTATCCAGTCTGAAAAGCGATTGTCCAGTGGTGACTGGAATAATGGAAGTGCTCATGCTCTGCTTGTTGTGGATCTTTCAGGTATATTACAGAGGACGGCTAGAGAAACTAGTGAGGCTTAGAAATCCCTGGGGTGAAGTGGAATGGACTGGACCTTGGAGTGATAAGTAGGTTTTTATATGCCCCTGCTTCTCTCTCTTCAGTGTATTTTGGTGTCTTTTAAAAATTAAATTGGGACTATGGAGTTAATCCAATCACAAAACACATTTAGGAGAGATATTGTATCAGTTGGAATAAAACGCTATTAATTTATTAGCAGGGTTAGATATTGATCTGCTCTGCCCAGAGGACATTCTTCCCTGCCTCAGGCAGAGCTTTCTACTGAGAGAGAACAGCCCATGTTTTAATTGTGAGCTGATCAACACAAGCCATATCATTGTCAGTTCGCAAGATATCTTTTCTCAGGTTGATCTTACTGATGTTGCCAGGACCATAGAAGAATATGCAAACCAATCCCATTCCCGGGAATTACAGCAGGGATAAACCATTGTGCCTCTGCTTCAACTCTAAGGTTGCTTGCCTCTAAAGCAGGCAAGTTTCTACTGGAGAATCTTAAAAAAAATTGGGGATGTTGACTAAGCAAAGGACCCAGAAGTTTGAAGATCTCTCAGAAACTGTCTGGGCTTCCTGTATTCTGGAACCCAGGAAACTGGCAGTGACAACACCTCTTTATTTTTGTATTTAGAATGATATAAATTTCACTTCAATTGAAGTCAAATACATTTTTTCAGGCAGCACTTGCAGATTCCATTTTCCTTTCCTGACTGACTCAGTCCTGGTTCTGATGTTGTATCACGCTTAAGGACAGAAAATAGAGGAACATTACAATTATTCTTACCTTTACCAGAGCTGCTTTGCTCAGCCCCAAGTTAAGGTGCCTCAGGCACACACACATGCCATATCCTGATTTAATTATGCCTGTTTTACCATGGGACAGCCCTGCTGAGGCAGGTACAGAACTGCATGGACACATGGGAGCAGATCAGAGCAGAATCCAGCTTTTGCTGCACATGAACACCAGGATGGGAAAGGAGCAGTGATGTTTTCTGCAGTACTGATTCCACTGGTTTCCTTTCTTCTTTTTGTGTCCCCAGCAGCAGAGCTTCTGTCATTTCCCTAGGGAGACTCTCAGGCATCCCAATAGATCTTACGGTGGAGAAGCTCTGCCTGTCTTTCAGGCTGCATGTTATCTAATCCAGCCAGTCTGAAATATTTGTGCATTCTGGCTCCTGGCAGTGATGATTCAGCTTAAAGCTTATTAGCTGCACGTATGATTGCAATGTGATTCCAACCTCATATAGTCAGGTTGCAGTGTGTACTACCATTGAGAGGGGCAGAAGGTCTAGAAGAAATGCTAGTATGCTGAACAAATACACACTCCTTTATCAGCTGTAACCGAAAAGAAAGCCTAACCCTCTGATCTTGTTGCAGAATGAAACACAACTGAACAGCTTGCTTTTGTGTTTTGTCTGCAGTGCTGCTGAATGGAATTACATTGATCCCAAACAAAAACAAGCTCTGGATAAGCAAGTAGATGATGGAGAGTTTTGGTGAGAACTGTTTATTTCGATTAACCTTTTGGGCATTTTACATGCATGTGTGCTCTTCAAGCAGTCCTTTCAGTTGGGTGGAGAGAAACTCCCAGCACCAAGGGGGTTAATAATGACATTCATGCATTGTTAGACTCTTGTTTATCTCCCTTCTCATTCAAATATTACCTTTTATTAGAGCTTGCATAATTCAGTGCTTATACAAAATATAGATACCAGATGGTAATAAAATTAATGAGGTGGCAAGAATGAACCTCAGCTGCTCTACATTTTGAAGTTTATTTTTTTGCCTAAATGCTACACACTAATGAAAAGGATTAGATTACCAGCTTGGGAAGAGTCTGTTTACCCAGACCTAATGGAAAGCCCATCCTACTTAGCTGATTATATGGATCAGTGCTGAGCTCATGTCACTCTGTCCTAGACTGGGAAGATAAACGGCTACCATCTTGTAGTGCAATCAGCTATACGGGCCATAAGGCACTGAGAAATGAGAACAGACCTCTGCTTGCTGCATGAAGTGATCAATGACTGTCACTCATGCAAACATACTAGGAATGCTAAAAATAAACATCAACCATAGAATTAAAGCAAAACACCGAACTGAAACTTTTCTTCTACAGCATGACACTTTCATAAGGGCCAATTTTTGCTCCTGTTAAATGGCACCTCCTTGCACATTTTTTCCTACCAGTTTTAGTAAATTTACTTATGAAGCATGACCATAAGGGATTGTCCACTGCTGGCAATGACAGAAAACGGTATGACTGAGCCCAGCATGTGTAACAGCCATTGACAACTGTCTCCAGGAGACACAGCTCATTAAAGGAGCAGGATATTTGTCTCCCAAAAGCCAGTTCCAAGATTCAGAGTTCAATTAAATGTGGCTTCGGGTAGCTTTGTAGTACTGATGTTTGCTGCCCTGTTGGGAGAGCCATCCATTTGCAGTTGCCTTGGCTGTTGAGGCTGATGGACTAACCCGGGTCTTTTTGTGTGCCAGGATGGCATTTTCAGATTTTCAAAGGCAGTTCACCCGGCTTGATATCTGCAACTTGACTCCTGACACACTGACAAGCAACGAGGTCAATAGATGGGACCTGACCCTGTTTAATGGACAGTGGAGACGGGGTTCTACTGCTGGGGGCTGCCAGAACTACCAAGGTGGAGACTCAGCTAAGTGGTGAAAATACCAACCAAAACACTAAAAAAATACATGCTTGTGAACTAGAAGGGGCTTCAATGGAAAAGGCTTGGAGATACAGCTCTTTTTGTGTGGTTTAGACAGTAAGCAAAAGCTTGGCTGTCTAAATGAAGATCTAATTCACACTTATTTCCTCATCGGGGATTACCAACCCTTTAAGCAGTTAATTCATGGCTGTGTTCTTTTCTTTTTTCTCTGTCTGCTTTTCCTGCTTATGTGGCTTTTCCTACTGACTGGAGCAATCCCCCAAAGGGTTGGGCAGGCCAGGGAGGTGTCACAGTTCAGTGGCAGTATTGTTTTCCATTCATTCGCAGGTTAGATCTCTGGAGGAGAGGCTGTCTGGCTTTTGATTCTCTTGCAGTAATAGCAGCCTTGGCCAAGGATGTTTCCTGGAGATAAATGACTGCCTGGAATTAATGATATCAACTCTTCCCTGTTGGTTATTAGTCCCCAGAAAATACCTTGGTGCTTTGATTTGTCATGGCTTGAACTGATATTCAGCAAAACCCCATATAGTGTAATGGAAAGGACAGGGAAAACTCCAAGCAAATGTGCTTCCAAAGAGATATTCTCCATAATCCTAGTGACACCTATCTTGGCTACAATGACAACAAAATCTTCTTTTTGTCTCACCTTGGGTATTATTAGCAACATACTGGACCAATCCCCAGTTTAAAATCCGGTTGGAAGAACCAGATGATGACCATGAAGGAAGTTTGAATGAGCCATGCTGTACCATATTGGTAGGCTTGATGCAGAAGTACCGTAGGAGACAGAAGAAGATGGGAGAAGCTCTGCTTAGTATTGGTTATTCGCTCTATCAGGTAAGGTTTGTTTCTGCTCGAAGTCTTTAGTCCCTTTTCAGTTATGCAGGAAAAAATTAGCACGGTGCTACATCTTGACATTCAGCACAACGCTTCAATGAAACTGGATTTTGCAAGATGATTCAAATCCTCTCATTTCTTCCTGACCCACATAATATGGGAAGATTCAGATAAATTTAGGCCCAATTTTTGTCCCACTTTAACAGGAGAGCAGTGTAAAACTGGAGGCAGTAATTTAGCAACAGTCTCATTGAGAGCCTTGTCTTACAAAATCTGAATGGGGGCAGGCTCAGGGTGCCTGGCAATTCCAGATAAGTGTTTCTGATTACAGCCTATGGTTAGTGCACAGTAGTCATTTTCTTTTTTCTCCTTATTTTCCCCTCGTATTTAAAAACTGTTTTCATTCATTGTCTCCCATGGTATTGTTCTGGTTCGGGTTTTTTTTGCCTTTTTTCTGGCAAAAGAGGGTTTTTTAATCCTTCCAGTGTTGCTTTTATCTCTAAATATATAACATAGGGAAAATCTACAATATCACCTCTAATTTCTGTGATGTGAGAGAAGAAAATACAGAAATTTCCAACCAGTATTATTATTCCCAATATCGTATCTGGAGACAAGTAATTAAATGTTGTATAGATTCTTACTGGATGAAGATCATTAACTGGTGCAGGTGGGAGCAGATGGGAATGGCTGACTTTTGCTAATATATCTTGTGCAGCATGGTTCAAAACTAGGAAAGGTTTTCCCTAGTGCCTAAGTGTCTGCATACACAAATGATTCTCACTGAGCACATTTCTGAGTTGCCATCTGTGTGGTACTCACCAGCTTGGCCAACTGGCATCCTGAATTTACACATTTAGGATGTTTGTCTGCTCATATCACTGAGTACAACCCTGGAGAAGTTAGCAGAGCCTTTGTGCTTTACATTTATTTCATCCCATCTGCCGCCTTTGTGACTTTTTCTCTGTAGTAGGGTAGACTTGGTGACTCTTAACAAGATAAAGACTTTCTTTTGAAAGACATTGCTGCAAAGTTATCTCAGCTAGAATCCAGCTATGATCCATGTTACTTGGGTCATGCACTGTTGTAAATTCACATCATTGCAGCTGATGCTCTGGCTGAGGAGGTCCAGTTAGGACAGCATGGATGGTGACCTAAAGCAGATCTCTCCAAGGGAAGGTGAAAAGATGAAAAGATGTTTAAGTCCACCTGCCCTTACTTACACTGGAAGTCAAACAGCTCAAACTGCCTACTGACAATAGCTGTGTGTCCACCACCAAGCTCCTGGCCTTCTAGTAAGCTAATTTTAAGGAACAAGACCTGAGCTTTTCAGAAGCCATCTCAGGCCCCACAGTGATTGTATGGGTGATATTTTAAAAAGATTTTTTGGGACTTGGAACAATTCTCTCTGGCTCTCACTGGAGACTGTGCTTTCAAGACAACTAATTGGTTTTGGAAAAGCTACCTTGTATTCGTAGGTAAATTAACACAGCAATATGGTTAGTTTAGGAAGTGCCAAATCATTAAATTTGTTATTGTAATTGCCTTACAACAATCTCCTCATCTCAGGTTAATTGCTAGTGATGCTGGCCTTCTATTTTCACCATATTGCAGTAACAGTAGACTTTGGATTTTAGGTGTGTAGTGATAAACCCTCAGTTTGCTTTTGGTTAGCAAAGAGGGGCTAACTTGTTGACCTTCCTGACTGAACATTTAAAGGCTTACCCAAATACTTCCAAACAATAGTCCATTGACAACACCATACTGGGAGAAAAGCAACTAAATGTATAGATTCATCTAGATGAAGATCCTGTTTTTCCTTTCCAACAGCTCTAGCACAAGCTAGAACTACATGTATAACTGATACTGCAATATGTGGTTGTAAATGAAAATGATAAAAAAAGGTGTCTGAAGGAGGCTTTATCTGTGTTTTTTTGTTTAGTTGGTTTGTTTGTATTTTTTTTTACCCTATGTAGCAGCCCTTTAACGTTGGCTCTTTCTTTTCCTTTCAGATTCCTCAGGAGGTATGTAATCTCTGCTGAAGATTTCTACAATCCAGATGGACACCTCCTGTTGCACTAGAGAATTCAGCTACCAGGAAGACTTTGTTCTTGGCTCACTAGACCAATATCTCAAGTTCTAAATAACTATTTCCAAGGCACAAGGCTTTATTTACAGATATCTGAGTCTTGACTTCATTTATATTCTTTGAAATCTGGCTTCCACTGAGCTTGCGTAACAGAGGTCAAAATTCGCCTATTTTAGTACAGGTGAAGGCAGAACAGAGTCTCTGCTTTTTAAAATTGAGAAAACATAGCTGATGTTGTTTAAAAGAATTCCAAACTCTGTGATAGCGAACAAACCCCACTCAACCTTCTCTAATCCTCCCAGATGTCAATACTGAGGTAAAGAGACTTTTCATTCCAGAAGAAAGAGACCCCAAGGGTATCTGATAGTAATAATAGCCTATACTCATTACTGAGGTCCAGCAGCCTGTGCTGCCAAATTTCCTTGGCTTTTCAGACATTTTCTTCTCTCTCAGTAAATTAATGTGTATTCATCTAGCAATTAACTGTGTTCTTTTAACAACCTTGCAGATGCAAAGGGAAAATGAACTTTATATAACGGAAGAGATATGGATCTGGCTTCTTAATCTTTGCAGTCTCACTTAGCTTAAGATTGAGTGAGGAGAAAGGATGGGGCTGTTGAATAAATACCAAATCCAATCTTATCTTCAGAACAAATTGGAAAAAACCCAAGTATTTTTCTACAGTTTACAGCAGAAAAATGGAATGATTATAAAATGATTGGTAACATCTTTGTATGCTCTGATCTTAGACAACCAGAAACCCTACCCGTATGCAATATTCCCCACCCATTGTTAACCATGCAGCACCTTTTGTGGATCACTGAATCACACTTTTTGAAAGACATCTGTGTGGAGAAAAAGTCATGAATAGGAGGCTTATAGCAGAGATGTTATTCTTACACTGCTGTTTCTTCTTACATCAGTGTTTTGCTTTATGGTCTGCTCACTGTTTCACTTGTTTAAGAATATATTGATATTAATGAAAAGTTAAACACTATTTTCCACATAATCCAAATGAGTATCCTTTTTATTCCTAATAGAAGTTGGGTAAATTATCTCATGTGGCCCCAAAAGCCTCATCCTTGTGACTCCTGCTTTGTCCTGTTTACTGTTTTTTCTGTTTGTTTAAAGAAATCAGAGATGACAATTCCTATGTAATTAAGAGATTTATCCCATGCCGTAAATTGCTCAAAAATATCCTGCCATCTAAGTCTGTGCACTAGCAGCCTGTGAAAGCAAAATCTACTCAATACATGGACAACTTAAGTATGGTTTGACCAGATAGGAGCACACATTATGGTCTTTTTACTTATTTTATATCACAGATTGTGAAGAGGCATGTGAAAAAATGATCTTTAGAGAGAAAGATCTTTACCTCTTCTAATTATTTGCCTGTTTCCTATAACAGAACCCTGGTTGTTATCTTTTATGCCATCACTTGCAAATTTATTATTTTATACTAAGAAAAACTTGAGATGGTTTTAAAGCAGTGAAACTGAAGCAGGGTGTCTGGCTTACCAGTGAATTGTCAAATGGCTTCTAACAAACACACATTTCCCACAGCTGGAAAACTACACAGACATCCATATGAACCGTGCTTTCTTCGCAAGGAACCAGCCAGTAGCCCGGTCTGATCCTTACATCAACCTGCGTGAAGTCTCCCGCCGCATGAAGCTGCCTCGGGGAGAGTACCTCATTGTGCCATCCACTTTTGAGCCTTACAAAAATGGAGAGTTCTGCCTACGAGTGTTTTCTGAGAAGAAGGCTAAAACACAGTGCGTATCTTCTCTGTAAAGCCTCCTTTTCTGCTGGCAGGGCGCATAAAGGAGGAGGTCAGGTGCCCACATCCAGTGCTCTATCCTTTCTCTTTACCAGCAAAATAAGCCCATTTCTAGGACCTATATTCTCATATAGTCTACCATACGTGTGCACACCCATGGCAGAGAGTCATGGCTCTTAAGATGGCTTCCACCAAGCACTCGAGTGGTAACTAGATCCCTCAGGTCTGTGAAGTAGGAGTTCCCACAATTAAAGTGTGCGGGATTTGGGAATGTGATGATGAGGAGGTGGTTTTAAAATGGTTGTATCAACAGCACCCACTGAATGAAAAACCTGGAGTCTGGATACAAGAACAACAAGGCTGGATTTCTCAACGAAAACACCTTCAAAGAGGTGGGACAGACAGAGGTGGAGAACTTTGGAAGCAGGAAACCTAGGAGCTTGCACTGTGCATTCACTAACAGCTTATATTAAACCAGCTTCTTTTGCTAATTATTTTAAAGGCAAATGGTAGAATCATCAATTCTGGTTGCTTTCTTTCCTTTTTTTCCTTAGGACAATAGGTGATGTGGTGTCTGCAAAACCATACGAGGTAAATGTCTTAACTGGGAGGATCATTTTTTCTTTGTCTTATCAGACTTCTCCTTTATAATGTGGGGGCAAAAGAGGGGCAAGGTTTTAACTTCTCCCTGAGCTGGGATCACAGTATGTGTTCGTGCTCAGGAAAAATTTTTTGGAGATATTTATTTATATGACATATTTATGGGGATTCTTTGCATATCTCCATGTCTTAGTTTCATGTGCATTTTCATGTACCTGGGGCCTTGGGGCACAGCAACTGAACCCTTGTAGACTGGGCTGGAACACATTAAATTGTTCTTCCATCTAGCACAGGTAGGAGGAGGCAGTGGGGGCACAGAATGATCCTTTCTGTAGAAACAAATAGTCTTCCTGAAACTGCAAAAACAGACTGCCAGGGAGCTGCTGAACTGCTTTGGCCAAGGGCAGCAGCATTTTCACTGCCGCTATTTCATAAAACTGGCTTGGTAGCAGAAGGAAACTTTTGCATCAGTCTTAGAAAGTATTTACTTCCAGATGAAGCCAGCCCCTGGCTGGTTGTGATTTAAGCAGCGTCTCTGTTTTGCCATTGCTGCAGAGCAAGTGCTCGTTTTCCTTTGCTGTAAGTAGTCCCCTGCAAAGCTGCTTTACGATATTCACAGCTTGCTTTCCAGAACCACCTTGTAAACCACACTCTCGGTCATCTCTTTCCTCTAGCCTCATGTTGATAACAAAGATACAGATGATGAGTTTAAGACTCTGTTTCAAAAGCTCTCTGGAGAGGTAAGTGGATTAAAGTGAAAGAAAAAGATTGGGACGTCTCTGTTACAATTATGCAAATATTTGACTTGCTGATTCCTTTTACAGTCTGCTCTTCAGAAAATCAAGCAGTTCTCTCTTTTTATTACATCACAACTTCAGTTCAATTTCTTTTTCAACAGAGCAGTTTTGCTACAATGTTCCTCTTATTGGTGCACAATGTGATTTGTTCCCTCGGTAATGCAGGGCATGGGGTAACTTTGAAAATAAGGGTGATAGGAGTGAGGACTGTGGAAATATTATTCCAGGATGGAATAAATTACCTGTGGAGTTACTGTATAATTCTGACAATTGCCTCGTTGGCCAATTCCGTCCTTTTTGTTTAGAAGCCCCACGAATTGGGAAACTCTTGGCCAAACTTTCTCTCTATTTATTGTATTTGACAAACAATATCTACAAAGCCCTGCTGCGCTAGCCTGTGGCTGTCATGTCAGATTTCCTCTTAATGAGCAGGTGGCCACTGGCACTGGAAAGGAAAAGCATCTTGTTAGTTAGAAAGACCTTTCTGAGTTTTGAGAGGGCAATTTTAGCGTTGTTTGATTGGTAGTTTCTATAAGCCTGGAAAATCTCAAATCTCAAATGATCTCCTGAAGTCAAACCTGTTACAAAATTAACATATACTGGGTCATGGCACCTAACAAAACACTTATTTTCCATTTGGAAGTCTAGGAAATACGGTTTCTAAGGATCTCCTCTATGGAATGTATGATGATAAATGTGAAATATTACAAAACCATTAAAGGTTTACATGCCTTAGATATAGAAGAAAAATGGTCTCTGGATGCCTGACAGAAAATGAATATAGCTTGTTTCAAAAATTATTTTGTGTTAACACTTCAAGTATGTTTTCTTTTCTGTCCAGGACTGTGAAGTGACTGCAATTGAACTTAAAACTATCCTAAACCAGGTTTTGGCTAAAAGTAAGTAATGTTATGTAGTTCCCATTGACTAGATCTGAGAAGCACATGCTAAAATGGCAAGGCATAAAGTTGCTCTTTGCTCAGCGAACCTCTGTTCTTTGGTCCGTCAGCACACGGACTGGATCTGTGCTAACAAAGCCCAGCTCTGTCAGCTAAGAGGAATGAAAAACTGAGTTTGTGTCTGAGCTCTGTCTCCTGTCTTGTTGAACCTCTAATATGGGAGCAAAAAATATTACCTGGTGCTCCCATTCCAAGCCAGCTGATCTCCTGCAGAGACACTATATTCCCTGTATCTTCTTGGGACAACAACCATGGGAAGACATTATTTTGCTGCTGCATGATTTCTGTGGACAGATAGAGGCTTACCACCCCCAAACCCAATAGCATCCCCTACCCCTGTGCCAAAAAAGCCATGTTAATCAGCTGAAGGAAAATAGTGGAAGAAATGACAGAGCATTTACTTTGATTACAAAATTTTAAGATGACTGACATTCCCAGGGTTGTCTGCAGGAAAACACTTGTCAAAAAGTATTCCTGACTTAGATTTTTACTTCCTTCTTGTATAGGAAAGGATATTAAAAGTGGTGGATTCAACATTAACACTTGCAGAGAGATGATCAGCCTTTTAGATGTATCCTTTGAACATCAGTTTGTCACCTTTAAAGTCTCTGGATCTCATTGTAGAAGTTCCTGACAAGATAGGCTAAGTTTACATTTCCATTGTCCAGGCACATGGTTGGAGGCATAAAATGCAGTCAAGCAGCTCTATCAGCTCAGAGTGGCAGAAACCTGAACCACTGAACCACAGAAACCTGAATCATGAGCTGCTTCTCACACCTGCATCTCTCATTGCTTAAACTTCTCCCTACAAACAGCAGGGGAAGAAGCAGGAACCTTCTGCATGGATGCATCTGCGCAGTTTTGGATGCATACGCAGTGCCCTTGGCAGGAGGTAGGTTTTAAGCCCAACTTCAACCTCTAAGCTGGGTACTGCTTATAGAGCATAAAGCTCAAAGCAGCAGAGACAGACTGGAGAGCCTGTTCAAAGGGGGAAGGCTACAAGTATATTCCGTGCCTCCATCCATTCTGACTAGCTTGTAGGACATGTGGGAGCTAATAAGCTTTGCATAGCCAAAGGAAAAGGAGAAGCCAGCACATGTGCCCAATACTCCCTTGATGTGCTGGGAAGGTAGCCAGTGTACTGGGAGGGTCAAAAATCATGCGGCAATTCTGTTGTTGGTCTCATGGTCATGTTGAGGTCAGCAGGGATTAGCTGTGGATCTTGTGGATCACTGTCTGTTAGAAGTGATGCCTTTGCCCTACAATCCAGTCTCCCAAACCCAACAGGGCTACTCAGCATCATGGGGGGCAACTCCCTCTTTCTGCATAATTCTCCATAGGAAGAGATGTTCTAGATCCTAAAGGACATGGGGGAAGACTCTGTAGCCTACTATTGCCTCTCTGTTCACTGCCTCTGGTTTCTAACATTTTGCTGCGAGGCCAGTCCTCTTTTTCTCTAAGGATTCTAATCTGCTGTTAACTGTACAAAATGCAAGTGGATCTCATCATGCTTATATATTTAGCAATCCCATATATCATTCCTTGAGAGTGCAGATAGCCTAGAAATTCTTGGCATGTCTTTAGCTAAGAAAATGTAAAGCTGTAGGCGTGTCTGTGTGAGATGGAGATGCATTCCAGATGAGAACTAATGGCATTAAGATGACACTGTGATGCGTGATTTACTTTTATCAGTTAGTTTTGCTAAGGATAGAGGAATCCTGAATTTGTGAACCATGCCTTAACATGGCCCAGACCAATGGGACTGGCACCTTGGGACTTGTAGAGTTCAAGACACTTTGGATGAAGATTCAAAAGTATTTGGTAATGATATTTCTGACTGTCTCCTCTTCCTTCTCAGCTCTGAAGTACAGATCCAGAACTGAAATAAGGTTAAGCCACCACAGGCAGTTGTACTTGGAAGCCTTCCTTCTCATGGCTGGAGTTTGTTCCAGGGCTTAGAAACACTCCTGACTTAAAAGGACACAAGCAGGTCCTCTTTCACCTTGGCCCCACTGTACTCCATAATTTGTAATACCTTATGGAAAGCCAGATTAACCCTCTTTCATTGTTGGCAAAGACAATTCTCTTGGCTGCCTGCTGTATTAAAGCTCATATGAACATATTTCTGCTGTTGCAGTATGTTACATTGCCAGCTGAGCCCCAGCAAACACAAGAAAGACAATTTTTAGGACCTACAAAAACCTGGCTTTGTATTTTTCAGATTTTTAAAGTGCTGAATTAGTTTTCTGGCAGAGGATTTAAAATCCAAGAAGTTCACCCAGAATCAAGCAGTCTGAAGGGAGGTCACATTTGGACCTGCTTTCTTTGACAATATGCCTTTCAGGCAAGCCTGCTGCTACCGTTCTTGATTCAGGTCAGCGCAGAACATCTGTCCTGGAGGTTCATGAAGAAATGATGGGCTCATGAAGCACCATATGGATTCTGGGGCTGGTATCAGCAGAACAAGCCCTGAGAACCAATTCTAGTCTGAGCTGTAGGTCTGTGTGGCATCTAATTCTGAGTAATAAACCGGCTGGCAGTAGGAAGCATCTGTCATCGTGTCTAAAATATTAAGCAAAATGGACTCTGTCTGTTGCAGTGTTTGCCAAATGATAGGATATTTTCCTCAATGGCCTATCTGCCACCATGTAACATGGAGGCAGGCAGGCTGCCAGCCCTTGGGAGTGTGTTTCCCAGTCTGCTTTGCTTGCCAGTAACTACTTGAAACATTCCAGGGGCTCATTAATGTTTCAGAGAGTAGGAGCTTGGGCTGGTAGGGGCAGCCCCTGTTCCAGCCATCAGAATCGGGAGGCACAGCGTAGTGATGGCGTGGACACAGCAGAAGTAAGTATGATTGTCCTGGCGTTAATCTAGCTACATGAACAGGGAGGATGTCAGGGCACAGGCTGCAGGATGGACTAATAAGCCAAGGTTAAAGCCTAGAGGAGCCCTAATTGTTTCATTCTGGCTGCTAACCCTTCGTGAGCCTTGTGTTACAGTGTCTTCACTGCTGCTGTTATGCAGCTATGAAAGCCAAAGCCTGCCTTTACTGTGCTTGCACCATTGCATTGCTGTGGAAGCACACATTGAAAAGCTCTCTCCTCATTCCCGCATACCCCTTTGCTGCAGGAAATCTATAAGAAAGTGGACAGTGACTACTCTGGCACCATAGACTCCCATGAGATGCGAAATGCCCTCAGAGAGGCAGGTGAGTACACTGCTCGGGGACACCACTGGATCACCAAATATTGGAAGAATGTGAAGGTTATTAAAGGCTCTGTTTCCTTTCCATCTCCTAGATCACAGAATTGCCAGTGCCATTGTCCATTCCTGACAGTCACATAAAGCTACGTTCTTTTGCTTTTATGTACATCAAAACCCATCCTCTGTTCTGCATTATGAGCCACTGATATTTTTGTCCATGCTGTGACCACTGCTTATCCATCTGATTATTACTTGTTCCATTTTTGGCCTCATTATTTCCTAATCCAATTGTCGTCTTTCAGAGTTATGTCCAAATCCTCTCTTCCCTTCATTTCCTCCCACCACCTTTCTCTACACTAAAGAAGGTGCAAGCCTGATCAAGGCATGCCTCAACAATCTCTCTGATGTTTGCTATTCACTTTTGGAGCAGTGCTTGCCAGCTCAGGGGCATCTAGAGGAACACTGTTTTTTTAATCTCTCTTGTGCTCAGTGGAGTTTATGTGAATGATCCAGAGACAGAAATAGCATTAATAGGGGCCTGAATAGAGCCCAATGTGTTATGTGAGCAGTAGGCTCTACTGCAATCACTGCTATTCAGCTGCAGCGCCAAGACTCGCTAATTAGGGGTTTATCTGGGGAACATAGGGCTCCTTATGCTCTGAAACAATGTGAAATATGCAGGCTGAAAAAATGCTGTGGGAGAACTTTATGCCTCTCTTCATCCAGCACAATGGGTTTTGGAAAGGACCAACAGCAGAGATAGGTGATGGACTTCAACAAAGATTTGAGGAGGAGGAGTCCTGTCCTTCACCCAGGTCTGCCTGCAGCTGCAGCAGCCCATGGACCAGTCACATCAAAGACAGCAGATTAACCTGTTGTGTCAGTGATTCATGTGCTTCCTATGCCTTCAGGTTTCATGCTCAACGATCAGATGCAACATAGCATTGTCATCCGCTATGCTTGCAGCAAACTGTCCATTGACTTCGATGGCTTCGTGGCCTGTATGATCCGCTTAGAAGCCTTGTTCAGTAAGTGCCTCCATTCACCAGCCATGAGGAATTCCTGCAAACTTTGGGGTTTCATTAAGTATTTGGTGTCTTTTAACTGTGAATATGGCAAATCTCATGGCAATTTGAGCGTGCCAGCAAAATTGCGTTTGTTGGAGCAAGCAGAAGAGAAAAAGCAAGTCTTTCTGTCTGAATGACCATGGAGAGTGGAGGGACATGTTTTCATAACCTACCATACTCTTCTTTACAGTCATCTCCACTTCTTGGTCAGCATTCTGGCCCCCAGGTTGCCCCAGCTCCTATAAATGGTACTATTTATCATTTATAGTCCTTACTCAAACCTGATTTACGGGTTTGTCCCCAGATCATACCAGATGCTACTGCATCAGATCTTGTAGTTGTCCTGCTGCCAACTCCTAGTTTGGGGCTGTAGATATATTTCGCCACTTGAAGTGACTTAGAAATTACTTGTAAGAAGAAAGAAAACCAGCTGTAGTTTTATCTTACAGAACCAGTCTAGATTTCTAGTAGATCATGGCAAAAAGCCAGATCTCTGCATTTTGACAGTATTTCTCTACATGCCAAATTCTGTAGTTTCTATCCTATTTTTTTCCCCATCTTCTACTTTTCAGAAGTGTTTCATCTCCTGGACAAAAAGAAGAGTGGAGTCATACAGCTTTCTCTGGCTGAGGTAAGGCTGGTCAGATTAAAATACCACCAGGTTAAGCTACGGCAATGGACCACATTAAAATACCTTTATTTAAAATCACTATTATAAGTGGTAAACTCAATAGTGATTCAGAGGGAAAGTTTGTTTATGTGAAAAGGTTTTTCAGCTCAGAAGGCCTGTCTGAATCAGTCGAATGAACATTTACCTTACATGAGCAAAAAAGTAAAGATACATTTAAAACGCCTGAGGTTGCTTGAGAAGATGCTTACACAGTGTGTTTCACGATCTACTTTTAGAGGGAAGTGACCGGTTCTTCAGAAAACACACAGCAGGGAACTGTTCTTTTTTGGCAGAGAATGTACCTGCCAGAATTAGAAGAGACCTTTAAAGGTGTCAGGTCTTCTTTTCCCCACATTGTTTTTAATGCACATTTCTCCAGCTGAAGCTGTAATAAAAGCAATCAGCTTGAGTCTTCCCTTTACAGAATACAAATATATCTCAGGAAACAGCTGGAAGGGGCCCCAAGAGGTCCATCCAATTAGTCCTCTCAGCTGAAGCCTGGCTCAAAGGGAGGAGGATGGCTAGGAAGGCCTGTGACCTTCAGTCACAGTTAGTTTAAACTGAACTGAACTCGTACATGGCATATTCCAACCCTGGCATTTTTCAAAGGCCATGCAGTTTGCCCTGGGGGACTGCTCTTCCCTTAGAAGAGACACCACTAGCGATGTCTGGGGCTGATCCTAGCAATACATTTCCCCGAAGTTCCAGAGCAGATGGATCCTACATGTATTACAGATTACAACTCAGCTCCAGCGTTTCCCAGCTTGTTCTCCCGGAGCTGTGGTACAGTGCACCAGTGGCATTTTGTGGACCTTCCACATGGTCTGACTCCTTGTTCTGTTTCTCCTCCAGTGGCTGTGCTGCACACTGGTTTGAACCACGGTCAATGAATTCAGCAGAGACCTCTGAGGCTCTTCAGACCATGGAACCACTCATTTGGCTTCTCCTCGTTATGGAAAACAGAGAGAGAAGCTTGTTTTTATTACTCACAAGTTATTTTAAACCCACTAGAAATGAGGTGATCTCCCATCAGTTATAAAATAAATGCATTCTTGAATAAAAAGAGAAAAAGAAATAAAACAAACCCAAACCCAACCTGCTTTACTTTTCCTGCCCAAACAGTATTTGTGTGTCATGCTGAAATGTCACAAATTTTGACTTACCATAGGTAGGCCTAGGTGGCTTTGGTTTGACTTCTGACTGTGCTTCGAAGTTCAGCAGTGTTCAAAATCCTGGATCTACACTGCCTGCGTCATCCACCATATGTTTCACAGAGAGAAACTCATGCTCAGAGCATGGGTAAAATCCATGTGGCTGCTCTGGCTACCTCCCTTCCCAGCCAACTGTGCACTTTGGCAGTGCCAAGTGCCCACAGAAGCTGGAGGTGAGGGACTCACAGGCAAGCAATGAACTGCTGAGAGCGCAGGGAAATTGGGCATAGATGGAGCCCTGAGGATGGATGGGGAATCAGGCAGACACGATGGAACTCCTCTGCATGTCTTGGCTCAGTCTTCCAAGGAGAGGAGAGAGGATGGAAGCCCATAGGCAAGTTGCTGCCATTATTTTAGCTGAGATCATCTCCTATGAATGCTTGTCCATATGTGGATTTCAGCACCCAAAGATAGGTTTGGGAGTTTTAGGAGGTGAGTGACTGGAGCTCAGAAGCTCATGAATGAAAGTGTGAGGGGAGAAACATAAAATGAGTATGTGTGTGTGTGTGTGTGGAGGGGTCTTGGAGCTTAAGGCTGTGAGGGACATGCTAATGTGGATTGTGATTTAAAGAAGAAACTGAAGCTAATAGTCACTGGCTAACAGTGCTATGCCTTCTTAAGATCTTGTGAAACCTTTGACCCTTAAAAAATCTTTCTGCATTTAATTTCACAGTATTACAGAATAACAGCATAGCAATGCAGGCAAGATAATCCAGCAGTCCTTTAGCAATCAGGAAACAGTTCTGTAACTTGCAGTAGTGATCTCACAAGACGACATGGGTTTGACATTTCTCCTGGGAGCAGAAGGAGTGCAGGCAAAGATCTGTGTCCCCTAGGCAGATGTGGAGCCCATGCTTCATCCCTCTCTCTCTTTTAGTGCTGTGCTTGAGAGGGGCCTTTCTCTGTGGCTGCTTGCTCCTAAGCTCTTTCATCATGACAAACCCCAAGCCTTTGCCTGACATCTCCCAGCATTTCTTCTTGGTGCTACAGCTACAGCTGTAGTGACTAAAAATGGTGTATGACCTGCTTTGGTGTGTGGCTCTGCCTCTCTAATGGACAGTATTTGCTACTTTCATTTGGAGGTCTTCTAGTGACCGAGAAATACTTAGTACAGGTTGCAGTATAAAAACAGCCAGTGGAGGAATCATTTCCCCTGCTGTTCCTGTGCACGTATCGCTAGTCATGACATGCATGCAGCTGTCTTACATTGCCACCAGTTTCTCATGATAGATATTTACCTGCTGACCAACGATAGACATCTACATACCTCCACCTGCCTGGAAGACAGAGTTACGTGGGGCAAGAGGAAGTTTCCAAACCTTGGCTATTTTCTAGTGAGTGCTCTGCCTGTTCAGTAAGATGAACATGTCCTTCCCTGCACTGTATCTTGAGTATGCAACATACCTCCCTGCTAACCATGCAGCAGGATGAGCTGGCTGCTTGCAGCTTCAGATTTGCTTTCTGCTCACATGCGCTATTCATGAGTTCATTCCAATTATGATCACAGAGAGGCCTTTCTTCACAGGACTGGGAAGGCTCAAATATAAGCAGAAATCCATTACACACTCCCAGTTCTTCTCCCTTTATATCAATCAAGGTGCCCCACCACAATGATTCCTATAGTTATTCCAGTGACTTTCACCCTCCTATACAGGGTGGACAGAGTGCTGCACTCCATCTTCCTTTATCTTTTGGAAGCAGGCAACTTCAGAGAAGCCACCTCCTCTTTCATTTGTTCTTTGAGCACAGCACTTGGCTATCAGGTCTCAGATAACAGCTGCTCAAAAATAACCTTTCCATGGGACTGAATGCACTTCTCACATGATGCACCTGCAAAAGATAATTAACATCCACCTTATTTTCCTTCCTTGTGCTGCAAGCTGGGCAAGTGTCTGTGCATCTCAGTTCTCCCAGTTAGTCCTGATGGGGCTAAAATGCCTTTTGGCTAAAATGCCTGTAGCAGCTCCTGTGGAAACAGTGGGGCATGATAGGCTGAGCCAGGGCTTGGCATTTGGGTTCTCTTCATTTTTTACACCCTGCATGTTGGCCATGCTTCATTTTTGGAGCTGTAAAGCACCACAGCTCCTGTTAGATTTGAGTACCGCAGTTATGGGGAAATATAATGCAGGCAAGTCACAAAGGTTCATGAATTTATGATACGTTCCCTGTTACTGTGAAAACTGTGCAGCATGGCATTCTCAGCGCTTTATTTAGAAAAGTGGGGCAAAAGAGATCCCCATGGAAACTCTGCAATGGGTCTTCAGATCTTCCCTTTCTCTATCCAATTTCCCATAGAAATGTCTTCATTTGTGCTGCAGCTTCGTGAGCTGAGAACTTGAACTCTGTCTATTGCTCCCGTAAGATGTAATTCACATTAGGCTCTGTTGAGAGTTTCATATTCCTTGTACACTAACTGTCTTGTGGTTGCCTATAGAAGAACTTTGTGTGAGTATAAGCCCTGTCACATCAGCATCTGACACCAGCTTTGCACTAGAGTAAGTGTCTGCATGAGGTGCAAGACAACCGTGGGGATTTGGAATTCTGCCTACAAGCTAGAAGGATAAAAAGAATAGACCTCATACATGCTATTATCTGTCACCTGCTCATCCTCCCAGAATGGGAGATTTACAGAGGCATCTCTCCTTTCCATCACTACAGGCTAATGATCACATCCATGGCTTACAAGTAAGCACAGAAGGAGCAGTCCTTTTCAAACTCCTTTTTGTTCTTCAATTCAGAAAGTCCTGTTTCACCTGACTCAACGTTATGTTTTAGTTCTTCATTTCCATACAGTTCAGACAACCTGGCAGGCCTGGAAGAACTGAGATACTGCGAGTATGTTTTTGCTTTTCATGTTATTCAGGATGCATCGAAAATTCCAGCCTGCTGTTGTTGTTATCCCAGCCTAAGCTTATAGACTGGAGATTCAAATGAAGTCCATAAAAATGTGAGATTCTGGGTGCGAAAGGAACCCAAATTCCAAAGCTTTTGAAGTTTCTCCACCACTAATGATGTCCCCAGCGATAGCTAATCTCAAAGTAGTGCCCTGCTATTGCCTGACAAGCTTGTTGCCATGGTGTCTCTCTTTCTCTGTATAACTGGCACATGCAGCATAAAATCCTCTCTTTCTTTAATAGAGCAATTTACTTCACTTATTACTGTTGGCCCCTCATTAGCTCCTTCTTCTGTCTTTGAGATCCTTGATGCAGCTCCTGCCTGAAGCATAGGCCCCCATCAGCTCAGCATCATCTGTCAGTGCACCTGGGAGGGCTGGTGCGGTTCTTGAGGAAGGTTGTGTTGGAAGGGAAAGGGTGTGAAGCAGAAAATAATCAGTAGGAATGGATCTGGGAGACGGACTAAAGAAGTACCTGAACAAACACTGGGATAACAGCCAGGCAGAAGATGAATGAATCAGCTTTTCATCCATGCAGGAGTTGAACAATGTCAGGAACTGGGGAAAGCAAGTTCTTCCTTGACTCCTGCTGCTATCAAGGATGAAAGCTTGTGCACTCTCTTCATAATACACAGGTCTGACTTAGAAAAACAAATCCCCTTCTCTTGTTTGGAAAACTCTGTAAAATATTGCTGGTTTTGTCCATTTGCTCACCTCTAAATGGTAAAAACTACATTGTCGGCTCAAGGGGTGATTAATGTACTTTTTCTAACTCACCTCTTATTAATTCAACCCTCTTTCCCCCCAAACCAG
Organism: Psittacus erithacus; assembly: GCA_009867235.2. Lineage (NCBI taxonomy): Eukaryota > Metazoa > Chordata > Aves > Psittaciformes > Psittacidae > Psittacus > Psittacus erithacus. Next base: position 430,858 of record WYDI02139441.1, on the reverse strand, counting down.
TGATGCCTTCTTTAAGTTCACGCTTGGTGATCTGCTCCTGAGTAGATGCCTCATCAGGTTAGGTTTGCTTAGGCTAGTTTAAATGGAGTAGTTTGACCTAAGTCTTATACAGAAGGTAACAGTGCAGGACTTCTTCCAGTATCTTAAAGCATTTCAGACTCCCCTAAATCCCCACATCCTTTTTGGTCTTCTCTCTCTTATTCTCTTAACTGCACATTTTTATCTGTGCTGTATGCTTCTTGCCAGCTGACATGGTAAAATGTTTTAGTGTTCCTCCGTTATATGTAAAAAAGCCACTGAAGCTAGTTTTGAAGGGGAATTTCCATTATCCTTCTCAGTTGTTCACTTCCTGCTAGCCAAGATACAAGCCAAATCCAGGTAACAGGGTCTATACTGGTGCTCCAGACCTGATACCTCCCTATCAATTGCTGAGGTGGAGCAGCAGGAATAGCTGCAATCACTGTCAAGGGAAGCATCACCTAGGTGAAGTGCTGAGGTCATATACCACTTTGAAGTAGCTCTCGTAGCACAGGTTTGTGGGGCACAGAGTCCCCAGGAAAACTGCTAGGCAATCCATGTAGAAAGCACCACAAGTCTTTCCAAAGATGTGTTTTCACTGCATTGTAAACATATGAGTACATCAAATACATTTCAATCTAATTGGGTGTTTTACCTGCGTCTTTATTCAACCCTGTAGCTCCGTGGGGACACCACTGAACTTCCCACAACAAATTACACCGTGCTGGCAGTGGCCTCACAGACTGTGAGGAGAAAATAAGCAACCAACCTCTGCGCCATTGAGGGCCTGTATTTAGACACAAAAGAATCGCAGGATAATAGAATGGTTTGGTTTGGAGGGGACCTTAAAGCTCATCTCATTCCAACCCCTTGCCATGGTCAGGGACGCCTTTCACTAGACCAGGTCGCTCAAAGCCCCATCCAACCTGGCCTTGAGCACTGCTAGGGACAGGGGAGATCTTCTATTCAAAAGCAAAGAAACTGATTCATTACTGGGTACCCAACAGCTCTCATTTCCTTTTCACACCTCTGAAGGAAGTCAGGCTACTTCTTTGTCTGCTGATGCTTTTAAAGGAAAAACAGCATAGACCAGGGCAGTGTGACATTGCTTTAATTATAAAATCACCAGTGCTCTTTAATAACGAATGGAATCCTTTCACCACAGCTTAGCCACAGACAGCACAGGATTTGGGATTTCCAGAGTTTTTTTGTTTCTGTGTCTTATTTTCTATGCACACCTTAACTGCCTATCTAGCCAGCATTCCTAGGCCAGTTTTTA